>BSAI01000038.1:4851441-4973192 GCA_036245035.1 Adrianichthys oophorus | reverse complement strand
TTTGGCTGTGACCTCGCCTTTTGCTCTTCCTGATCCTGTCTTTGGCTCTTCCTGCTCCTGTCTTTGGTCGTGACCTCGCCTTTGGCTCTTCCCGCTCCTGTCTTTGGCTCTTCCAGCAACCCCAGCTGTTTCCACAACTCCTACTGGATGAAGTCCATCTGCTACACTTTTCAAACATGTTGTTGTTTATTTAAATATTTAGCTGTTATCTTAACTTGTAGCTGTTTATCTAGACGTGTTTGTTTATTAGACATATACTTGTTATTCAACCATGTAGTTGTAGAATTAATGAAGCTCACTTTTCTTTAATAGTTCTAGCGCATCACCTGTCCATCCGGGGTTGAGGATCTCTCCTTCATGTGGGCAATGGTTGTATAGAACAGTGGGTCAACTACTATTTGATGCAAGTCAGGAATTTTTCCAGAGATTTTTAGATGCAGCACCTTCAATGCTGCTTTGGAAAACCTAGTTTGGACCCAGTGACTTATTATTAAGAAAGCACAATATATTATACAATTTGCACTAATTAAACGGGTAAACATCCTTCTAAATCTCCAGAAACTGAACTGGTGTTCAGAACGGCTTTGCTGGTGGGATTTTCTGGACCTGTGAAGACTCGAGCAGGACCCAGATCTTTTTCCTGGGCCACGGGACAGGTTCCAAAGGCATGTTACTCATCTGAAGAAGTACATGGATAGTCAGTTGAAAGATGTAACACAGTTGAAGGATATGAAAGTCCAGTTATTTAAATTCTAGCTGGTTAAAGCAAACACAGAAGCAACCCAAAATAAAAAGATGATTAAAAAACTGAATAAAGAAGAACAGGAAGTTAGGGCTCAGGGTATGATGTGGCAGGGACTGATGCACGGTGGTGGTGGTGCTAGAAGGCGTGGACGAAATCAATTGTTGATTTCTTCTGACCAAGCTGCTTTATTATTGTAGATTGATCTTGTTCAGGTCTACATCTTGTCCGTGGTGTCATTTTAGTATAAAAGCTCCAGATTGACTGTTTAAAGGTGTGTGGACAGGTGTACAACAACCAGTTCTTCCCCATCCAATTGATCCAGGATGCAAATGGAGGTTAAAATAGCTTCTTGAAGAAGTAAGAGGTTTGTGAAGCACACAAGTCTTGATTTTTTTAGGGGTGGTTTTTATTGGGATTTTTGAGCACCTTTGTTGTTAGTGGGTTGGAACCCAAAGCCTGATGTTCTTTTTTAAATTTGCGTTTCCATCTGCAAGTGTTTTCCAGTTGGACTGACAGATCTGATCTGGATCTTAGGGAGGGAGTGGAGGATAGCTTTGTGTCTGCACATGTACACACAGCTGTAGGCCTATATTTGTGTGGAGGAGAGGGCGTGCTTTTGGGGGATGGGGGCTTAGAAGGTGTTTGCTGTGAGGGAAAAGAAAACACAGTTAACTTCCTCTCAGTCAGTAAAGCAAACTTTGAGGTTGAACAAGTGATTTTTCTGGTGTTTCCCATTAGGGGGTAAAAACAGCCAAGAGTAGAAGTTTCTTCGCAGCACATGGTTAATTAGCTTCCCAGTGGTGCTGGAACATTTGAACTCAACTCACCCAGCAGGGAGGAGTACGGGAAACGTCTTTCAGCCACTCAAGAAGACTCTTGAGCAACACTTTTAAAGACACTTCAAGATGTAGCTTACAAAAAAATGGATATTTAAGGTTCATTTTTGAAACTTACAGAAAGTAAATCATTTAAAATGTATCATTGATATTTGAATTATATTTTAATCCTTTACAGAGATGAAAAATGCACACCACTTAGCCTAACGTTTTATGTTAATTATTCTTAATAACAAAAACATTTCTAACCAGGTTTTAGTTGCACTATCAACACTTCACCTTGTCCTTTCTCTCTAACACACACTTGTCCAATTATTGGCTTCCTTAATCTTAGAAAGCCTCTACAGGGTCACCCTAGACATCTAACTGCTGATGATCATCTAACTGCTGATGATCCCTCACTTTATTGTTTCTGGCAGAATAACTACACTGAGAAGCAGATATCATCATTCAGGCTGGCAGATAAGAGATTAAGACATTTCCTCTTGGGAGTCTGTGGAGCATGGAGACGGAGAATGCGAACTGTGTTTGTTGGACAAACTTTGATGAAAGGTCTGCAAGTCTGGATCAGCAAATATTCTAACAAGTGAATCCTCTTATTGCACTCAAAATTGTAGTACTGCATATGTTTTTTAAGAGCTGTTGAAAGTGAAAGATAGTCATTGTTGGTACAAGCTAGTTAATATTCCTCCCTTTTTTTAACCTTTCTGCTTTGGCAAAGGCATAACTTTGTTAGGATGTTTGTATCCAAAAATATGGTATATTAAAGGAAAGCAAACAAAATGAAACCTTGAATTTCACCAAACTAATCGCACTGATTTACTAAGTGTTTCAGTGTGCAAGTAGATTGCATGCACTTTGTTTTTGATGTGCAGGTAATTAGTGAAGAGAAAGTGTGCAATAGACAACAGTTGCAAATAGCAATATTTAAATGTGGATTTAGTGTGGGCTATGTAGTGGGACAGAAAGACTGTGCTCAAGTGGGATGCTTTTCAAACCAACAAAGCAGACGGCTGCCCTTGAAGAGGATCCAAGAACTATTACATACAAGGATGTGTCACTGTTTTCTAGGACAAAAACTCTGAAGGCGGGGCGCTCAAGCCAATGACGCACTGGTTGACAGCTGCTCAGCTATGTATCTGGGCTGACAATGGCTAATAATGCTTTTGCAAGAGGGACCAAAGATGGAGGAGAGGCAGGGGTTTGCTCCGTCAATGCCAGCTGCCCTAAAGCACAGCAGCTGGAGTGTGCAGAGGAAGAAGAGCGTGGTTGAAATTTGCAGAAAGAAACAGACTGCGCTCAGAAACACCCAAGGTAATAATGTAACATTTGAGAAAAAGAGGAGACGGCGGCAAATTCAATGGCATATTTAACTAACGTGACTGTTTTCATTTCAACATCTAACTCCACCAGAAGCTCTAAGATTAGCTAAGCAAAAATCTCAATAATCTTATAGTCTGACATTTCAAAACTGCTTTCTTTTGTAGTGTCTATTCCTCCTTCTCTTAACAGTAAATACAGTCATTTATTTAGCAAACAACCTTGCTTCAAATTACAAAATTAATTTTACTTGTACATTGATCGTCCACTCCTCTTGCTTTTTAGGTGTTCTGTCAGCCGAGACACAAACTTTTAGTAAATCAGGTCAAAGTGTTTCTTAAATAATTTCTTGTAGTTCTATGTCATAATTTAATCTGCAGTACTTTCCTGAGTACAAGTCACATTTTTTTTATAGTTTGGCTAGTGGTGCAATTTATACTCAAAAGTGACTTATTTGTGATTTTTTTTTTTTTTTTTTTCCTTTATCAGACCAATGTTGAAAAGGCTATCATTTACATGCAGCCAGGAGAATTTGTTCAGATGCCTTGCACTAAATTGCAACTTATTCTCTGGAGCAACTTACACGTGTTTCTTTTTTTTTGTTTGTTTCTTTTTCATTAATCTTTTTTTTTATGAGTCTTTTTGGCTTCTGCAACTTATATTCCAGTGTGACTTATACTCTTGTATATTTCTTTTCATTTTGGTTTTGAGAGTGGTTTGTATTGACCATGAAAATCTAAAGCATGTTTACACATGTTCTACGGGTATGCCATGTGTCTTGTTTTGCTTAATGGCGTCCTATAAGTACAAAGGTGTACATTGCTTTCTTTGCATTTCTAATTTTTTTGAGAATCTATTGCTTCCACCTGAGAAGTTAGAAGTTCCCATCAGATAGAAATCCAGAGCAATTATTCAGGTAATGTTGGAGTGACTCATTAATAAGGTTTAATAATTACTGGCTTTTATGAATTAAATAACAACAGAAGTCATTATGCAGAAATGTAGGAAGGCATCTCTGAATTGGATCATTGTTCCCTTCAGGAAGTACAATCATATGCCAAGAGGAATTTCACCGCACATCTTAACATTGGCTTTGTGTTATTACTCAAACCACAAAAATTTTGAAATTTGGCCAGATTGGAATCTGGCCTCAAAGTGGTCACCAGTTGTTTCATCAACAATTTTTCTTTTCATTATTTGACAGGACGATAGGTCACTGGCCACATTTAAAATGGAGGAATGTTACCTACGGTACTGCCAACATTGGGCAAGATCAAGTACTCCAGGTTTGTTCGCTTGCCAAGGTCAACAATCAATGTAAGTTTCACTCCAGAGTCCACGGTAGGTTTGAATTTCTCCAATATTTCCTTTTACACCATTGTGCAAACAATTTGGATTATTAACACGTGGGTCCACTAAGTCTAGCATATTGTGAACGTGTGTGTAGGATTGTTTTCTCCATAAGATTTGAGCAAAAGAGCTTGTTTATTGCCCAAATGATTAATTACACTCTCTGATGGTAAGAACAAAAATGAATATTTTAATTTTTAGGGGGCCATCATCTTAGAATGCTGTAATGAGTACCATTCATGCAGCATTCCTTATGCTCCTCTGTCAGAAGTGTGTGCTCCAGATCCAAATATGAATTAATTGTTAACAGAAATACAGACACAAAAAGTATAGGATTTTCCTGTAAATAATTTTATTTAGTTTGCAACCACCCCCATGAAAATGTAAGGTACCATTGTTGTGCATGTGATAAGTGTATTTTGAAATATTATGATTTTGTATGGGCCACCTGCATGCCCCACACAGTTATTTATAAGGTTTACTGTTATCTTTTTCACTAAAATGTATTTCCAAATATTTAGCAAAATTTAAAAAATCACATCTTATGCAAAAGCATAACACCCTGAGAAAGATCAATAGCATTGCAAATATTAATATGTTTTAAAGTGTAAACTCCTTCCTGTGTACCAGGGCATTTTTCTCATGATGGAGGACATATATATATATGAAGAAAATTCAGATAAAAACTGAAATTCTGAATATTTCTTAAATGAATCAGCATACAAAAAAATGCAGTTTGAAAAAGCTTGTAGTTGTATCATATATTCAAAAGGGGACAGAGTCTCCATGCTTTGATCTATTCTTTTTTAGTCACTTGCAGACAAGCAGATTCATGTTCGTCTTTGTTTTCCTTGTCTGAGCTGGTATCTGGCCTAAAACTTTACACCTGGATAGCTCAAACATTGCTGAACAGTATTAGCTGTGCTTTTGTTGCACAACTATCATTGGCTTTGGGATCTGAGGGGCTGTAAGCTAGCGGGACATAGTGATGTGTCGGTCGTGAACTAAACGGCACTGGGAGCCAGTTTTGTGGAGTGAACTACAAGAGCCTTTCCTGGGAGCTGTTTTTTTTTTTTTACTTTCTTTCACTCTTACTTGTGTTTCTCTTTAAACTGCACGTGATTGGTCAATACTTGTTTGCTTTGCACTAAGCAGAGGGAGGAGTTGCGAAAGCCTTTTACACACACAGCAACAACAGCACGTGAACCGAGTCTGAGGAAGAGAGACAGAGAGAGCGCCAAGTACAACAGGAAGAGAATCAAGTGACAGTGGAAAAAGAAAACAAAATCTGAAACCATTTCATTTTTATTCATGATACAAAGGCAGAGTAGAGTCTGCAGGAAAACAGTTCCATACAGAACCGGCTACACAACCAACCTGCACCTGGAAATTGAGAGAATCTGAGAGAATCTTCTCCAGAACAGAACATATCATTACTGACAGAAAAAAAAAAAAAAAACAGATCAGCTCCTCAACACTAAGGCATTTATTGAGAAGTGCTAACCTTTACTGTGATTAAAAATATCCTTATTGTTTATTTAGCTTTTTCATTTTAATTTGTATTTTGTGGTTGCTTCTGCATTTGACCCATGCCCCAGCACAGCAATGAGCTGCAGACACAGCTGTACTCAAGAACCATTTGGTGGTTTAGCCACCAATCCAACCACTTCATACTAAGTGTCAAACAGAAAGGCATTTCCATTCTTTGAATATGACTCAGCTGTGGATTTGAACTCACAACCTTCCAGTCTCAGGACAGACACTCTACCACAAAGCCACTGAGCTGTTTTTTCGGTTTTTAGCCTTTGTTTTGTACATTTTATCTGTAGAGCATATAAACAAAGAAATATGTATATTATACGCTTATATGAATAAAAAACATTAGTTATTCTTTATGTGCATATTTTTT
Source organism: Adrianichthys oophorus (assembly GCA_036245035.1). Lineage (NCBI taxonomy): Eukaryota > Metazoa > Chordata > Actinopteri > Beloniformes > Adrianichthyidae > Adrianichthys > Adrianichthys oophorus. The sequence continues at coordinate 4,967,032 of BSAI01000038.1, read as the reverse complement.
AAAGCTGTTAATATAAAATTGAATAAAGCAACAAAACAACCTGAAGAGCCGTTTAGGAGTCGAAAAAGCCAGCTCTTTTTAGTGAGCAGATCCAAAAGAGCCGGTTCTCACCAGCGTAAGAGACTGGATAGAATGGGATGATGGTAAATGAGCGCAGGCTTACCCCACACCAACTTTCCTGCCTACAACTCAGAGTTGAATCGCTAATGATCTCCTCTGCAGAAACTATGATGGGGGGGTTTGCCTAAAAACAGGATGATCATAATTAAAACACCAGTGGAAATAATTTTACAATTAATCAAAATGTGATTGGAGTGGGACTTTAAGTTGGACTATGTAAGCATAACTATAAAACCTTTTTGCACTCAGCTTAATGACATTGGAGGGTTTTTTTTTTCAATGATCACAAACAGTTGTAATTTTCACAATAGATTTCCAGCAGAATTGCAGGGCCCTCTTTTTATCTTTATCAGATTTAATGCCAGAAACCAACGCTTGCTATGTTATAATGGTGCCAAAAATGTTAATGCTGTTTTGGATATCAGAAGAGTTGAAGGAAGCAGCCAGTGGTAAGCAGTCCTTTAGATATGTGCACATGTATGTGGTGATAGATGTAATCCTTTTCTCCTCCCTTGCACTCTTGTTGCTATACCCACTCACAGCCCTCACTAGCAACAAATCCCCTTTCAAGGCTGTGAACCCATGCAGCGTTCCAGCCTGCCTTCATGCTTGTTGACTTCAGAGGGTGCTGATGTCATAATGACGAGGAATGGTGCTTTGATATGCCTCCTCTGGAATTTCATGCTCCCTGTATTTTGGGCAGACAGAGAGGCTCAGTTGGCAGGTACAGTTGAAACAAGAGTTTTACGGCTTTTGAATTCTAAGTCACTTCTGAGGCAAGCGTCTGGAAGCAGCATCAGGTCCTTTCTATGTTGAACTTTGGCATTGAATTTATATGTAATGTAATCTAAGTTCAAATCTAATCTAAAGTCAGTAAGATCCAGAATTTTACTCAATGTGCTGTTCAAGCGGATTTTAACTTAGTAAATTATTTCAAGGGGGAACAATGGAATATAAACTTTTTTTCAGAAATGGCAAACACTTTGCTGCATTATGAGTCAAAAACTATTGTTTTGAAAAGGACATTAGTAAAAAGGATTAGCAATCAAAACAGCAACAAATAAGTGGAAATAAATTAGTGTTCTTTGATAAATGCAACTGAATGCTGATGCTTGATTGCAGATACATTTGCAAGATGCCATGGTTTTACAGGACAACAGAGTAAAGCAAAGAGTAGGTGAACATGTGATGTTTTTAGTAGAAGAGCAAATGTTCAGTGTCTTTATTTCAGCATACATCTTTATTACACTAAAAAGGCTGCTCAATGTCAAAACAATTGCAGGAACAAGGCCCAAGTTATTTCATCCAAAGCCTTTAATGATGTAATGCATTTTACCATCATTTTGAGGAGAGCAGCAATCAGTCGGGATCGATGGCATTCCTACACGATTTCTTGAGCAAATTGTCCGAGCACAGCCGCACTTGACAAGAGTACAAATTCACCATTTGCTCTATGATATTCCCCAAATCAGTTCAAAATACTTTTAAAGGGGGCTGCAGGGGGGGAAAGCACTGCAAAGACATGTGAGTTGGCTGTTCAAGAGTGTGAGTCCCCACGGAGCATAAATTATGGGCTTCCAGGGCAGAACGAGTGGGGAGTAGAGGCAGACATATTTTATTAATAAAGAGTGGTTTTCCAGCTTTGCTAATGGCTTGAGGAGGAACTGGTTTTCTTCCAGCAAAAAGCGTAACAATTATAATATAAATAAATAATTGCATTATCCCTATATAAACCAGCTGTGATTAGGGTGCCATCTTCAGTCCTTTAACAAGTCAAATAATTGCTTTGCAGGACATGTTGCTCTTTAAGCCTCTTAAGTTGTAACTGTAGAGTATGGATGCTAGATCCAAATAGAACCTTCAGAAACATATTTAAAGCTGATTTGGACAACTCTAAATGAACGCTGTGGGGAAAAAATAAGACCTGGCAAATCCAGTTGTGATAATAAAACATTTTTTTGCTTTGGATTCACATTTTGTTGATCTAGAGCTTATTGAGCTCTATGGGTTATTTACCTTGCCTGGTTTGAAATTGAACTGATGATATCTGCATGCTTGCGGTGTGTTTTCCTGGAGGGAATTGAGAAGGCAGGAATAAGTTTTTCTCATCCTCCAGGCAATAATGAGCTTGTGAGATATATAGATCTCTTGAGAAACCCTTCTGATGCAGGCAATTACAGCTGGTTGCTTCCTGGCATGCAACTCAAACGACAGTGTCAGATGACAATTTCATTTGCCCATATTAAAGGCAGACTAGAAAAATTAAACATCATTATTGAGCCGTCCTGCCGAAGGGGTTCGTCGTATTGCATTTCATAATCTTTGACAGATGTATGTAAGATGGAGATTAGTTGAAAGCAGCATTAGAAGACAAATATAAGACATGACTTTCAGGCTTTGTCATTTTTTTTTTTTTACAAAAGCCTTCAAAATGTGGTCTAAAAAACAGGTATAGCATAAACACACTAAGCAAAAAATTCCAATCAACTGCCCATTTACAGGAAGTATGGTTTCTGTAATGTAGTAAATGTATTGCAAGTATAATAATTGATTCATTGTTGTTTTTGTGATATACTAATCAGATAGGTTTGCATTTTGCCTTAAGGTAGACATGTCTGTTTCTTCTCAGTAACATGTGCTCACAAATTCCTTTACCATGTAGAATCCAAGAATGGCGCAAGCAGATAGATGATATGGAGAAGACGGCTGCAGAAACAAGCAAACATTTTCCTGGTGGAGGTGCAAAGAAAGCAAGCGACGAATTAGAAGAACTGGTTTAGATTATTAAACAAAGACAGAAAGGTGCGCGTGTCTCCAGATAAATGATCGGCATGAACATGAAGTGGATTTTTGATACAGAGATTGTTGATGTTTTAAAGAGAAAAGAAACGTTCACAGCCAGTGCTGATCAGAACCGAATACAATGTACTCATCATTTCAATAAATCTTGAAATGTTCATCTGATGGTGTCTGCATTTTGTGACCGAATATCACCACAAAATGAACCCATTAACCATCAACATTCAGTCAGTGATGGAATGAATGCTGGACAGATTATTAATGAGTATTTAAGTGGAGACAACGACAAGCATTTTGCGTAGTTATCATGGCTTAATGCAAATGGGTAGCTATGAGTAGGCCCTTATTAGATGCTGTGACAATACTAGGTAAAGTTTATGTTGCTTTTGAACATGGCAGCATGCTTTTGTCAGAGACTGTGTCCTAAAATGTTTCAGTCACAAACAACTGTGATGCATCATTTGTCTTTAACAAAATCGTTAATCACCATAACTTCAAACAGTCTGAAATAACTAACAGCCACGGAGAATTGATCAACCAGCACGTCCAACTGGCTTTCAAACAGCGGTTTGTACTTGACTGATCTTTGGCCAATTACAACATTTCTGATTATGAAGCACAAAAACAACTGGAACTAATCAATATAGCAGAACGTGAACTGCCCAGGAAGAGACAAATGAGCAGCTGTGTGCTTCGCTTGAGATCAAATGAAGTTTGAACATGAGCAGCGTCTTTCAACACTGGCTCTTGGTCTTTGCTGGAACACCTTGTTGGGAGAGCATAGCATTGGATTGAGGCATTGGGAAACAATAAGCAGTTCACCAAATAATAACTGAGTGACTTTGATGGTGATGTAGGATGGGCCTGATTTCTCTTAATGGATTAAGTTCTTTTAAAACCAATGCAAACAACTCAATCCTGATCTGGACACCAAATACACAAAATAATTATTTAGTGAACAAAGACCATATGTTCTTTTCTTGGGCAAAGTTAATGAAGCGTGGCAAGAGTTCATCAGAAATTCTCCTCTGAAAAGTGGGTGGGACCGTTGGCACGGAGTAAGCTTATGCTTATATCCAATCAACTCTTTCATTACATTATCTCCCACTAGTTTACAGCCCCTCAAAACCCAAATCTAACATTAATGATGCGACATAAATGGCGACTAATATCCAACGGAACAGTTTTAAGCCAGATGCCACTTCAGAAGTGGAAAATGACGCTGTGCATGGATGTATTTGTTGCATCAAAATGGAGTGGCAAAGGAAGCTTGTGGCTTGCCCAGTGCATTTTTGAAATCACAAAATCAACCTTTTTCAAATGACATTCTTCATCTGATCCTGATTCATCACAAATTGAATTACGAAATACTCTGAACTGCAGTTTTAAACTTAATTTTCTATATCTATTCCTCCATCATGAGAAAAATGCATATCCTACTTATATGCTAATAATATGAGAGATTTTGCTATTCATCTACATAACTACAAACCTTTTTTTCTGGGTAAGAGCTCATGGATGTGGCTGGCTGGACACTTCAAGCCTTCTGTGAGAAACGTTTTAGTTATTTTTCATCTTTAATGTTCCTTGAACAGAAAATTTTTTGTTTAAAAGAGATTCAAAGAAATGAGTTGCTGCTTTTGCCACCCCCAGAGGTTTAGATATGTGTCCCCTCTTGGGATCAAGTCTTTATTTTTCTTCTGGAAGCAGACACCATTTCCATTTTAAAGACAAAATCCATTCATAAAATTATAAATATAAAACCTATAGTAAAGATTGACACGCTGTGCCAAGCCTTTAGTCATTCCTAAAAGATCTTTACTGCTTAGAGCTCTAGGATGCTTCCACACCTTTGAGATGATGTTGAGAGATCAGGTTCATTTATTATGAAGAGCTGTACAAAAGCATTGGTAATCACATCTCCATGTTTGGTTTTAAGAGATTTTAAAATACTGCAGGATAACACATGGAGAACTTTTACACTCAAGCTTAACAAGAATATATATCTTTGTAACTGCGCAAAAAGTTTTTTGTGCCCCGATTATGGCGTCACATCTCTGCCATTAATTGAAGGGCGCGTATTTGATAACTGAGTGAGCGTATCTTACAACTGCACTGCACAGTCCTAACTGAGCACAGGCAGAGCTCTCACCGCGCGCTCAGTTTCAAGGGGTGTTTTTGTCACTCAGGGGGCGGTAACCTTTCTGGTTGATCTGATTGGCCGAAATTTCTGGTCAAATCCGCGAGGCAACGGGGCGGGGCTTTCGTTTTTTTATCTGCTTAGAGTAGTAGTTTGAGCTTGAGATGAGTGTTAGACTGAAAAATACTCCCAATTACCTGTGTGGGATTCACCCAGCCACTGGAAAATTGCACCTCCCTCCTGCATTTTTTGCTATATTCCACAGTTATATTCCACAGTGTACCAAAATGAGTTGAAGACGCCAGTTTGAGTGTGGGCAACAGAGTGCACCATTTGACATTTAAATTCACACCTTCAGATACCTCTCAAAAACAGGGCACTTCACTATTCTTGTTAAAGAATTTAAATACTGAATGGAAAATGCTGGAAAATGCTGCCCTCAGGAGAGTCCAGAAAAAGCTGAAACAGTCTGAGGGAGGAAGCCTACAGGAGGAAGCTGGAGGAGAAACTGGAGGGGAACCAGACTAAAGATGTATGGAGTGGAATGAGAGCAATCACTGGTTTTCAGAAGAAGGTTAGTAGTACTGCTGAAGGAAATGTGGACCGAGCTAATGAGTTAAATCACTTCTGTAACTGGTTTAACTCCAGCCCCCCCCCAAATAAAATAAAATAAAATAAAATATATCAACTTGACCTATACTTCAAAATACAGTACTCGTTTCTCCATTGTCTTCAACCAGATTTTCCAGCTTTCTAATGTTTTTCTGTCTTCTTTCTGATTTTTCATTGTTACAATGACCAACATTTCTCTTTTGATCTGGTTTCCATTATTTTTGTTTTTAAACCCACCTTAAACCGTAACCCTCAAATCACTTCTGTTGTTAAACATGAGACACTTCTCTGATACAGACAAATAACACAGGGAGGTTGCTGAAATGCAGTTGAAAAGGCAAGGACAACTTCAAATGTGATGCCAGAAATTGTATTTTAAGAGGGATATCTTCATTGCTTTTGCCAGGGTGAGCGATCTTCAATTTGTCATGGTAGCAAGCTGTGTGACCCTGCAAGAGCAGTTTGGCTGACTAGCACTTGTCCAGACCAGCCAGCAGTGCTTCCCTTAAGCAGGCTTGACCGACCTGCAGTCACGAACTCTGCAGTCAAGCCCCGAGCCAAGGGATTTGATATGTGGCAGCATAATCAATTTCCATGATTCATGATCATTCTGAAAGCACGGTGTGCTGAGTGACTGGACAGCTGAACCAAGAGAGCTGAGGGGGAATGCTAACAACTGAGGTGAAGCCCACTTCCATGTGTAGCAGTGGATAGAAAGGCTATTACAGAATCTTCTAAATAAATAAAAGAAATAATGTAGTGTTATTTCCATGTAGGGAAAGCCCATTTTCAGTTACTCAAAAATTTGGAGCACATAGAGTCCACTTCAGACCAAAGCAGCTACATTAAATAACAGTGATTCAGCCCCAGCTTCACAAAGTTTACATCCAGTGGAACTTCTGACTGACTTCACAAACAAGAGGCTCTCATTAAATGCGGAAACATATTTTAAAGCCTGAAAATGACAAAAGTGAGATGACAGATAAGAAATAAAGCCAAAAGCAAAATGGACAAAAGAAAATATGTTTCTGTGTATTTGACTGTAAATGAAGAAATGTTTCGGTTGGAAGCTAAAAAAGGTCACACATTATAGATTGCTTTTATAATCTTGTCTGATTTTTTAAACACAACTGTCCTAACTCTTTTAGGTGAGTTCCTCTTTATTCCTAAACAATTAGTAAAGGAAAAATAGTCTGACAAGTCTGAAAAATCAACTGAAAAAAGCAACAAGAAATTTTTTTTAGAAAACCTAGATAAATAATTGGCCACTGACAATTACACATTCCTCGCAACTCTCTAAAAGTATCACCAAAAACATCTTCAAAAGAGCTTATTCTTTACCATTAAACATACTTTCTTTTATTGTAATAGCATAACATCCTCTTAGTTACTATCTTAACAGTTTGTCATTTAGCGACAAGAGTTTGCAAAAGGACTGATATTGAATCGACAGCCAATATACCATATACATATAACCAATATACATCCAGTAAGTCTTTTTGAGGCTGCCGTGGTGCAGAGGTAGGGCGGCTGACCTCTGATCGGAAGTTTGACGGTTTGATTCCCGCCTTGCCCACCCATGTGTCAAAGTGTCTTTGAGCAAGACACCAAAGCCTAAATTGCCTCTGGTGGTTATAGGTTGGTGCCAGTGTTTTTTTCAGCAGAGCTGCCATTAGTGAATGGGACTGTGACTGTAAAGCACTTTTGGCCTTTAAGAAAGGTAGGAAGGTGATAAACAAGGATACGGCATTTACCATTCTTAAGGTGCATTTACACCGAATGCGATTCGTGCGGCCAATTCGCATGGCCCACCCCTTTCTCGCCGCGCGGAGAATTCGCCAAGAAAGCCTGTCCTAGGATCGCCGCCTCATTTGCATGTGGGAGGAGCTAGCAGCTAATATTTGTAGCATTTTTGCTACACAGAGCTGAATCTGTTTATGTCATTTACAATGTATAGGAGACACTGATGATGTTTAGAGATCAGGTTTATTCATTTAGAAGAGCTCTACAAAAACATCAGTGATCACGTCTCCATGTTTGGGTTCATAAGAACATTTATTCTCCCTTTAGCTCCAGTGAGTTTCTCTCCTGCTGCTGTGTCTGATTGACGGTCACTTCTGTGGTGTTTCTGTCTCTGACCGAGTTCAAATGCTGACTGTCGCGCATTAACATGAGAGGACAAAAATAAAAACAAGAATAAAATGAAGGGACCTTTTTTTTTATTATTCTCTCAATGAAAATAAGAAAACATTATAAAGTTCTGGAGGTCTGAGCAGACTGCTTTCCCATCCCGCAGCGGCTCTCTGTCTGGCCGCGAGCTACTCTTCCAGGAGTCGGCATAGTGAGCGTGTTCACTACAGGTCCATAGATCCTGTGACAGACTCTCTGGAGTGAACCCGCCTTCACCCAACAGTAACCGGGACGGGATCTGGAAACCCCGCTGCCCAGAAAGGGATCCAGCGGGTTAAGAAAATGAATGAAAGTTCTGGAGAACTATGGATCCATCCTCCATATTGAATGTTTTCTCCGCGCTGTGAGAGGCTGGTGCTTAGAATTTTCCTATAGGCAGGATGTCTTCCATAGCACTGGAATCTTCCGAAGATGAAGGCTCTGGTTGAAGAGATGCTGCAGAACTCCACACAGCTGGCTGGAACCGTTCTTGAGCACCCGCAGGCTGATGCCATCAGGTCCTGTGGCCTTTCCCTCGTTGAGCCTCTCCAGTTCTTTCATCACCTGGCTGGAAGTTATGAATAGTCCAGTCTGGGGGGTGGGGGACATAGTGGAGTCCATAATTGGAGTCAGCAGGGTGGAGGGGGTCGTAGACTGCAGAGCCGGCAGGGGCTGTGGGAGGTGTGAAGGGGAACGATGGTCATTTAGAGGAGGAGTGGGGAAATAGCTGGGGAAGGGGGGGCTGGAGTTAAACCAGTTACAGAAGTGGTTTAACTCATTAGCTCGGTCCACATTTCCTTCAGCAGTACTACTAACCTTCTTCTGAAAACCAGTGATTGCTCTCATTCCACTCCATACATCTTTAGTCTGGTTCCCCTCCAGTTTCTCCTCCAGCTTCCTCCTGTAGGCGTCCTCCCTCAGACTGTTTCAGCTTTTTCTGGACTCTCCTGAGTTCAGAGTGGTCCCCAGCCTTGAAGGCTCTCTTCTTTTCATTCAGAAGGGCCTTCAGGTCGCTCGTCACCGTCAGGTCGCTCGTCACCGTTGTTGCTAGGGCAACAGGGTGCCTTCTTGGTGGGGGTGGATATTTGACATTTCTTCACCATAAATGTATATTTCTGTTAATTCCAGTAATTAAATTTAACTTTTTTTTAACTCTTCACATTAATAGCTTTAATGTAATATTATTATTGTTTAATGTTAATGTCTTTTATCAAAGTCACAATACATAATAGCAGGATTCAGAGATGCTGCACTAACACCAAAATATCTTCATGTAAAGTAACAACCATCACACAGTTGATTCTGACTTGTGATTTTAATTGAATGTGTTTGTCTGACTTTGTCTGTGTTTGATATGTTCCTCTTTAGACCTGCATCTGGTCGTGGTGAGTGGACTTAAAAACCATGACAACCAACATTTAAAATTTTTAGACATGAAAATGTTTGAATGTGAAATTTGTAGATGACTCCTGCTGGAGTGAGTGATTCAATAAAAAAGAAAGTTTAACAGATTTGAGTGACCAGTCTCTTCTGCTTCACATTGATGTTTCATTATGCAAGTAAATCAAAAGGACGCGGCACTGCGGCATGCACCAGCTGCCTGTGGAGTCACACAATTCAGCCAGAACTGATTAGGACTCCTTCTTCAGCTTGACAGCATCTCTTACTTCCGGTGTCCACACCAGGTTCGGGGGATGCCACCACGACAGACACCGGAGACAGCTCCAAAGAGCAGCAGAAACAATGGAGGTGAAGAACATGGTCCACTCAGACTCAGTGTCACCAGCCTCCCTCGGTACCTCTTTGATGCTCTCTCGGATGTGGGAGCTAAAGACTTCACTGATAGAGGGCTCAGCCAGACGTTCCCAGCAGACCCTCGCAGTACGTTTGGATTAGGCAATATGCATCTACTAATAAGGAAATTACTTGTGGTGTCCCTCAGAGCTCTGTATTAGGAACAAAATTGTTTAACATGTACATAGAACCATTTACAATCCATGCCAAGCGCTTCGACCATGGGCTTTTCCATCCAACAACTCTCTCATTATTTGCTGTGCCATCTCACGCTTGTCAAAGATGATTAACGCTTTCTTCCAATTCTTGCAACCACCACTGACTAAACTATCATGTTTGATGCTTTTGACAAAAACTACATGGAAATCAGAAAGCTGCATTCTGGTTGACTAAATATTTGAACCAAAGTGCTTTTCAAACCAGCTGTGGTGAAATGCTGGCTTCTGTGTACCAACATTATCATGTAGGTAGGTCCTCAGCTTTACCTGTCTGGGCCCTGTGTCTTTGGCCCCTATATCAAACTCTGCAGTGGAATGAGTTGCTGCAGCAGCTTCATCATTTTCCTCTCTTGGCTTGTTTGCTTTCCTTTCTTTGGAATACTCAGATCTTCCTCTTCATCCACCTGCTGCAGCTCCTCTATCTCTCCTTCTGTCTGACCCTTCGAGAGACATGAACGCATCTTGAATTGATAACTGATTCAACAGAGAGGCCGATGTCATGACATTTGCTCACACGCCACAGTCATTTATTGCTCTTAAATATTTTTAAATTACACAGATGACATTTTGAGCACAGATGTGACTAAAATGTTGGTAATTTAAAGCCCTGAAAAACATGACTAAATGACTTGAGTTGAAGTAATGCTAAAATAGAACCCTCAACAACATTTTGGTCTGTTTCATTTGACTCATTTGGCTCTCTCCATTCTGTAATTGTGACTCTTAAATAAAAGCTCAAGTTTCAAACATGTTTGAAAGAACATCGAAATCGGTCTCACTAACACATCAATAACAAAAGCAACAATACATATTTAGACCTGCCCCTTAGAAATCAATTATAATATTGTACCCAGATCAGATAGTAATAACCATCATCCTCTATATTATAAACAGTAGAAGCTTCAAATCCATAAGAATAATTTGTTGTTGTTTTTTCAAAATAATTTTGCTAAAATTATAATCAGTTATATATAGTCAGTGAAGTTATTCTTTTTTATAAAAAGATACCATTCATACCATGTTCATGCCATTTGCTTATAACAATTTTTAAACACAAACATTTTGACACACCTTTACTTCCAGCTCCAAATTATTCCACACTTTTACTTCACACACACACAAATCCTCTATGTGTTGTTCGGACCATCGGAAGTTTGAATTTTCTTGTTCCCCTTAATTTATGAGAATTGTATCTTACTATGAATACTTTCTGTATATTATTTAGTAATCAATGCTTTGTATAGCATTTGTAATCATTGATAATAAACTAGGTAATATAATTTTAGTAATTTTGATTGTAAAAAAAAGTGATTAGTATGCTCCAAATATCCTACTTTGAGAATAATTCTGACTGCTCATTTTTGCAATATATATAATTGCTTTAATAAAGAATTACAGGTTTTCTCCTATATTTTATTGCAATAGTTAATGTAGGGAAGCACCAACTGCTTAAAAAAATACATAGTAAAATGTAATCAAGAAAATGTTTTGCTTTATTAATTATTGAAAAATTGTTTGAGATTTTTATTCTTATTTGTCTAATGTGTGTTTTCTAAGTAAGTTTAACATCAATTATTAGTTCTTAAAACGTATTCTCTTTTGCTTTTTCAATTGGTGTTTTGTTTGTGCTTAACTGTTGCTTGAAATTTTCTGTACCAAAAATTATGTCTTCTGTTTTATTTAAATTTAATTATGTGTTCCTTTCCAACAATAAAAAAAATTATTATATAGTTAATTACTTATTATACTAATTATTATTATACTAATTTCTACTTATAGTGTTAATAAAATCATTATAATTATTGTTGCTGTAAAATATATTAGTGTAATCTGCAAATAATAGAAACTTAAAGATAATCAATTATAATATAAGTTAAATATGTATTTTATGGATGTGTTAAACAAATCAGTGGTCTGATTTGCTTCTCGTTGAAAATAAATACTGGATTTGTTGGTTGCATGTTGTCACTTTATTTACGTTTTTTTAATGAGATAATCTTATAATAGTAAAATAAAGTAATCTTGACACGATACTAAATTAAGAGGCCTTAATTATGTTTCAGATTTTTGTTTGTCTTTTTTCAATCCTCCAAAATGCACATATCAGATGACTGAGTGAAATGATGATCAGATCTATTCTCAAAACTGTTTATTATGAAGTTTAAAGCACATGTTCTTATTCAAATATACAATTTCTTTGTCATTGCCCCCCGTGGGCCCTGGTAAAAAGTCCACATGGGTTTACTGGTCTGCAGCCACAAAAGGGTTGGGGACCACTACCTTAAAGGGTTGATTATGGAGTTTGCAAAAGTGAGTAGGGGCTTGGGAATAGGCGTGTGGGGGCATGCGGAGGTTAAATAATTCGTAGGTTACAGCTGAAAAGTTTTTCAAAGGGCGAACAGGAGTGTCCTATCTTGCCCAGACGACTGCTGACCCCTGTGGAGACAGTCTCGAGTCAGGTTGCTGTTACGGCCCTTTGAAAACATCTCGGCTTTGCTTGAGTGATTGGCCATATGGGCTAAAGTGCCATCCAGGAACCCCCGCCCCACTCCCCCGCTGTGCCATTCATGTGGTGTGGGCGGCATAAAATGGTATCATGGTTGCCTTCCCTGGCACTATTTCCCACTCATTAGTGTTTAGTGTGTCTGCACTGTGGCTTAACACTGTGGTATGTAATATTTTGCAGTAGGCCACAAAATGAATGGAGTTTTCTGTTTTACAACCTCAAATATTTGTAATTTTCTCGCACATTTGGATCACTTTAGTAAATCCTAAGTGTAGTTTTTTTCTTAAATAACAGAAACTAAAAGTCTTATTTAGCACAAATTAATTTATTTTTACACCTGTTTTCTATAAAGACTAGTTAGATAATATGGATTGAAAAAAAAGCTGTTGTCGAGACATACAAAACTCCATTCAATTCCTTCAACTAAAATCCCACTTGAAAACAGAAGTAAATTCTGCAAGCTTTGATTTTCCTTGTAGAATGTTGTACAGCTTCTTCAATTTCTTTTCACCCAAGTCTAAGCAAACAGCTGTCTATTAAGATCTTGTTGAGGATACAATATAGTTAGAGCTTTATTTAACTGGTCCATAGCATCAGTGTTCACTCTAAACTTAAATTCAGCAGTGGGTTCATGCGTCATCAGTAGCTGTGTTTTCATTACACAGATGCCCAAAACTTACCAACATTCTAGAAATGTCCAAATAACACAATTTCGCAATTACAGTTTTCATTAAATCATAATTATGCAAATAAACACAAGCCAGCTCGCATGAAAAGGCATTCAAAACCATGGGAATGGATGAAAACTAGTATTGTTTTAAGTTGATTAACAAAAAGGGAGCATTTGGATGTCACGGCTTCTGGGGACCACATGCATCGTAGCTAGACCATTGATAATGTATATAAATGTAAATGAGCCAGACACACACAGAGCAGCCTGTTCAGCAGTATTAAAAAATAACCATTCTAACAAGTAAGGAGTTGGACATTTTTTTCTGTTTGATAACATAAGATCCATTCAGATTTCTGTGCTGCAAGCGTAACCACTCCTCCGGGTGGGAGCGGCTATGGATGAAGCGATTTTGAGGAAATCTTGGTTAGTGATTTACAGAGGAGCTGTGACTCCAACAATTCCGTTTGAGATGCAACTTTCAAAGAGCTGTGATGCTGCGGGACCTCTCGTGGCGCCCGCTGTGAGGGGCTCAGCGCAGCCACTTCCTTTTAAAGAAATGCTTCTAATTCAAAAAAAGTGTTTCCATTCCAGTTTTGCAAAAATTGTCCATTTCGATACGTCCCAAAAACCACCTCCACCCAGCGCTAAATCTTTTTATTGATAAATGCAAGTTTTTTTTAAAATTGTGGTGTTTCCATTAAGCAAATCTATCATCGCAAATCCAATTTATTCAATTCCAAAGTTAATGGAAACGCAACTATTGTCTTAATTTTTTTATTTAACCTTCTATTTATCCAGGCAGGACACATTAAGAACAACAGTCGTCTGAACAAGAAATAAATTGAAAATAATCAGAAGAAAAAACACAATCTAAATATATACAAAACTCTAAGATCATTGCACTGTGTGACAGCAGCATTTATCTTTAAAATTATAATTAATATGTACCTTTTGAAAATAACAGAAAACAAAACAATGGCGTGTCCAAAAGTTCTGGCGCCCTGCAGAGTTAGTTCCTTGTACTGCCCCCCTTGGAAAATATCACAGCTTGTAAAGGTTTTTTGTAGCAGCCAATTGGAGTCTCTCCATTCTTGTTTGAGGTTTCTTCATCCATTCTTCTTTCCAAAAGTCTTCCAGTTCTTTCAGATTTCTGGGATGTCTGTTCCACTCTGCTCTTTTCAGGTCTATCCATAGATTTTCAATGATGTTGAGGTCAGGTGATTGTGAAGGTCACTGCAAAACCTTCAGTTTCTGTCTCTTAATGTAAGACAGTGTGGATTTGGAGGTGTGTTTAGGATCATTATCATTTGTAGAAGTCATCCTCTCTTCAACGTAAACTTCTTCACAGATGGAATCAAGTTAGTGTCCAAAATTTGCTGAAATTTGGTGGAATCCATTCTTCTTCAACTTCTACCAAACGTGGGTTTGGACTTGATTTTCTGCTCTGTCTGAAATTTTTCTTGTTCTTCCAGAACTTGCTTTAACTTCCACTGATCCTGTTGACTGACATTTCTTAATGAGATTCTGAACAGAGGATATCAGCATCTGAAAAGACTTTGCTATTTTCTTAGAGCTTCTCCTGCTTTGTGAGCATCAACTATTTTCAGTTTCATTGTTCTGGACAACTGCTGGAAGAACCCATGATGCTGATTGTTGGGGCGAGGTCACATGATCAGATTATTTAAAGTCTGAGAGTCTTTGCAAACAATGCTTGTGAATAATTCATGGCACTATCAGGTCTCAGCTTTTCCATACTGCATACTACAAATTCTGCAGGGTGCCCAAACTTTTGCACACGGCATTATTTTGTTTTCTGTTGTTTTGAAAGGGTAAATGATGGAAATAATGCCTATTTTTTTGACATCTCAACAAAATGTCTCACCTGTAAATTGATGCGTTTAGAAGATTTTTTTTGTTTCCTTGGGTTATTTATGCACAATAATATAACATTTTACCTGGGGTGCTCAAACTTTCAATCCCCACTGTAATGTAGAGAAAGACCAAGCAGAGTTTTGTAAATTAAATGAATCGTAGCCAACAATGAAATATCATCATTCAATACTGTTAAAAGCATTCCTTTATTTTTTTTTTCCAAAATGACACATGTGCCATACAAGTCATTGAATCAAAATTATAAGCCTATGATTCCATTGGTGGTTTGGAAAACTAAGGTTCATGTCGTAAATTTATGTTCTGTAAAATCCAGCACCAACAGCTCGTTAGAATTCATATTATACAAACAGAAAAAGAAACTCAGTGGACCAAAATAATTCAGCCGTAATTGGAAATGGCAGAATGATTTAGCTCCTTTCCTGAGTGTTTTGTCTTGGTTTACTTGGTTTCCAGGTAGGTGAGGCTGTGATGTAGGAGGTAGAGGACAGCATCCTCCACTTCCAACTTTGCTTGATAAGCGAACTGTAAAGGGTCTTCCACTCTGCACCTGTGGTCATAGATGCTTCAGGTGGTGGTGGAATTCCGCAGACGCCGCCTCACTGCACCCCCACCAGTGAACATCCGAGGAAGGGACATTGAGAGAGCGGACACATCCAAGTACCTAGGAGTTCATCTTTACAATAAACTGGACTGGATTCACAACACATAAGAACTGTACAGGAAGGGCAAGAGCTGCCTCTACCTCCTGAGGAGACTGAGGTCTTTTGGAGTGAGAGGGAAACTCCTGAGGACCTCCTATGACTCTGTGGTGGCATCAGCCATCCTGTGCGGTGTGGTCTGCTGGAGCAGCATCGTCACAGAGAGGGAGAGAAAGAAGCTGGACAGGATCATCAATAAGTCCAGCTCTGTCCTGGGATGTCCTCTAGACTCAGTGCGGGACAGAAGGGTCCTGGATAAACTTATATCAATGCTGGACCATGAATGTCACCCCTGCAGGACACCCTGTCTGCTCTGGAGAGCAGCTTCAGTGACAGACTGATTCCCCCTCACTGTGGGAAGGAAAGGTTCAGAAAATCCTTCCTTCCAGCAGCTGTCAGACTGTACAGTAACACAGATAACTTTGGACACTTGCCACTTTTGTTTGGCATGCTTTTTTACTGAAAATTGCCCATGTCATCCAGCCTTAACTTGAATCATGTCAGGCCAAACTGTGCTGTTTTTAAAACTGGATTTTTTTTAACATGGTGTGCACACAATTTGAAACTATAAACGGCATGATAATTAATACATCTACGACTGGGATAAAACTGCTATTCACTCCATTAACTGACAGAGCAATGGACAATGTATACAGCAGACGTTTTCTTACAAGCATGAATTCCTAAGCATTACAAACATTAGCACAGTTAATAGGTCCTAAAATTCAAGTGACTCCTATCCAAACTCCTTTTTGTTTTCAAACGAAAGGTTCTAGAATGGTTCAATAAAATGTTAGTGAGCAGAGAGATACAGTCCAACATGAATGGAAATTACATGTAGTCCATCTTTGCTCAGCCAGCTGGACCCCTGCTAAAAACGAAAGCAAGATAAAGCATTCAGCAGCTTGACAAAGGTTATAGATTAAGTCAAGTTGTTAAACAGGTGCAGGGGAAAAAAGTATGGGAAGCAGCAATACACTTTTACCTTTTCTATCTGGATTGTGCTGTAATAAATTATAGGTTGTTATGGTTCTGAACACCTCTTGGCACACACTTCAAAAGACCGCAATGGTTCTGCCTGTTAGTTTTAAATTTGGCATGAATGACGGGCAGGTTATGATCCAGTTGCAGCCTGATACCTCCACATCTGGCTGGCAGAACCCTGACTCAAATAAAGATTTTGTATCTCCTACAGTTTTCTTGGGACAGTTTTATGATCGGTTGCTGTTACCAGCCTCAGCACCCACTGGCATTTAAGCTATACTTCTCCCAACTGCCCCCACAACACCTGTCTTTCCAACAACGGGCTCCTACTCAGGAGACTCTTGACTGCAAAACATTTTGTGTCATAGACTGAAGAGACTTACGGTGAGAGATCCAACTTAAGAGGGCAGCGAGCAGAGAAGCCCAGCTCTACATCTTGCTTCAATTACTACAATAAAGGTCCTTTACGATCATCTATCAATGAATCTTTCCCGCCTTAGCTGATTTATTGGTTGGCCTGCATGTGGCCCCAAAGCCTTCTAAGCTTTAAAGGTTCTCATTTTCTTGCTCAAGTTAAAAGTAGACAAAAATAAAATAATTGTGTCCAGGATTGTGCACTCTCATGCACTGAAACTGTCTCTCTAAAATGGCTCCAGCACAGCATTCATTGTAGTCTTTGAACAGGTGTCAAGATAAAGCCATGAGCCAGAGAGGATACATAAATTACACACCAGAACAAATCACACAACGATGTTGCTGTGCTAACCTGCCAAAGGCTTTGAAGACAAGGACAAATGAATTCACCCTCTGAAAAAGTTCCTAATGTCAGCTGTCATCATTAGAAGCCTTGCTGCAACTCATTGAGTCTCAAGTGAGAAATATTTGAGCTTGTACAATCTAAAAAAAAGAGATTTCTGCAATATAAACTAGCAACAAACACATGACCCAAATAAAAGCACGTGCTTTAAAAAATTAGTGGAAATTGGTTGATTAGCCTTGCCTCTTTTCATTGTCTATTGCTTTTTTAAAAGTCCTTGTAATCTGGTAGGTATCGTCTTTTATAATGTCTAGTGGGTGTTTATCTTTTCTCTCCTTTTGTTGAAGACAATAAAGAATAAAATGCCAAATACTGAATAACTCACAAAAAATATGGTACACAGTTACAGAGAGTAAAATAATTTGACTAATTAAAATTTAAAAATTGAAAGACCGTCGTCAACCAGTTCAGTATTCCTGTCATTACAGCTGCACAGATTGTTCAGAAGTTTAAGGTCGTCACAATGGTATTTACCCTCATATATATATATATTTACCCTCCAAATATTGCAGGAAAATGATTACAAATAAAATAGATAGATAGCACAAATAATGGCCAGTGAGTTCAGAACATCCTTCAAAGATCAAATTGGAGAACAACAGATGACGCCATCTGTCAATAAGAGCAGCAGTTCCTGATCGTCAGTGTTACTAGTGCCGGTGCAAAAGTGTCTCCTGAAGTTGTCAACAAAAATCAGTTTGCACTTTGCAGAACATGCGGATAAAAGGATTACTGACAGAACCGACTCTTGAAGTTACACAAAGTATCAACATTCGGTAAGAATTGAAAGCTGACGCTAGCTCTTCTGCAAATCTCTAACTGCAGTTACATGAAGGACAGTAAACTCTGGGTTAACATTACATTGTGTGGGTGTGCAAGCAGCTCTGTGTACTCACAGACTGGACACAGGTAATTTGGACATTTCCACTGCTCAGATCCCTGACAAGCAGGAAACAGTCAGAATTGCCTGCAGGGATGTAAGGATGGCTGAACTTGGTTTGAGATATTTTGGAGCTCAGCTTTAGTTTTTATTTCTTCTGAGAGGTGCCCCCCCCCCCCGCTGGGTGGAGCTCCTGCATGATTTTTTTTTTTTTTAGTTTGCTCATCTTGCTGTGGTTTCTGGTGTTGTGTTTTGGTAAAGAATCTCAGTCACTCCTTTAATATTTGCTCTTTGTCTTATTTTTCTACAATCAGGCTACTGTTTTATTATTTATTTAGCATCCGGTATTATTATTATTTATTATTAGGTTTTTAGTCTGCATATGTGGATGTGTTTTGGTGCTTCACCTTTCATCATCCTCAGCTGCCATCATGAGATGTATACTTATGAATAGCCACATATCTGTTCTATAAATGCAATTTATATGTATTATTCTAGTCAACATAACCATCCAAATACTTGTAGTTTCTGTATTCTGTATATTTCCTGTTCAATTACAGGTGAACAAAGAAATCATTTGTGCATAACTTTGCAAAAGAGGGGAACATGGCATTATAGGGGTACTCCATACTGATTTGGTGTATTCAAAGCTATTTTTAAGCTTTTCTTAGTATCTATAGATTTGGTCTCATCCATCCATCCATTTTCTTAACCCATTGTATGCCTTATGGTAAAAGGGTTGGATGAATGTTTGGGGATTACTGACTATATATAGAGATATCGGTGAGATCAGAAAATTATGACTCTTACATGTGAAAAATATGTGCTGTTTTTTTTTTTTAAATAATAATTGTTTGTTGTTGTTTTTTGTGTGTGTGGGGGGGGGGGCAGTTGAGCTTCGCCTAGGGCTCCTCATTACCTTCGGTCGACACTTGTCAGCCACCATACATTTTACATTCTTCCTTTGTCCAAAATGTATCTGGAATGTTTATAAAAAATATGCTGAGAGGAGACATGAAACACAGTCAGTAGTTAGTAAATGTATGTGGGTTCATATGTTTGTAAATCTGACTATGAAAGAGTCAGTGCCTCATCAGCCACAGACTTAACTGCAGAACACTGGTCTGTAGAAGGAGGATTTTACTCTCTAGACTTTCCTGATTCCTTTCAGTCTCCGGGTAACCACAATCATAAACGTGGTAAATTGGGTTTTTGTTATGGAGAAATCATTTTGTATTTTTTTTTTTTTTTGGACACATGAGCTCAGACGTTTGCAGATGTGCTTGCAAAATGTTGATAAATAAAGGCACTTCCTAAAAGCACATATGGTCTGAGTAAATAATACGACTCTGTTGTTGAAAGGACTTGAAACATTCAATGGCTTGGAGGTGACCTGAGGCTGGTTGGGCCTTGACGTGGGACTTGACTTGGAGATATCTGGAAATCATGAAGACACACCGGCCCCGAGGCCTGTAATTGCCCACCCTAATCTGAAAACCTTACAACAACCAAGTAGTCCTGGGAGCATAAGGGGGTTGGGTGTTCATACCTTGGTGGTGCAGGATCATGAGGAGGGGCTGATTTGTGACTGGCAGTCTCATTGTGAGATGTAGACACGGTGCACAGCTCTATCCTGGGACTCCCTGATGCCACTGGCCTGTGTCAATTCTGGATGTGTGATTCCACTGCCAGGAACATCACGTATCTGATTCTCAAGCACATGGTTGTGTTGATGGGTTGTTGAGGACAGAAAGCA
Source organism: Adrianichthys oophorus (assembly GCA_036245035.1). NCBI lineage: Eukaryota > Metazoa > Chordata > Actinopteri > Beloniformes > Adrianichthyidae > Adrianichthys > Adrianichthys oophorus. The sequence continues at coordinate 4,946,973 of BSAI01000038.1, read as the reverse complement.
GCCAAAAAATACAAATAAACACACAGATCAAAATAAGGTACCCTTTTCTGTGCACATGCATAAATCCCTATTTTGTTTTAGTTTAACCAGACAAACTCCTGCAGGAGAGAAAATAGAGAGAGAATGGAATGCAGAGGGGAGACTGGGGGCATACCCTTTGTCTTCGACAGGAGAAATAAATCATTGCAATTATGGGTTGGCGCACATAAATGGGGACAGGTCACCCTTATCATTCCCAAGTTCAAGGTGTTTCCTGCTCATCTGAGCCAGTCAGGCTGTGATGCCAGCAGACCCACAGCTAATGACAGTGATCTAAATGTACCCCAGAAGCCTGAGAGATACTTGGCTTAGGCAAGTGATTGCTCTTCCCACTTCAGTGGTTATTTGGATGAAGACTAGATGTTGGCAAAGCAGCTCTATATGAACATTTGGATCTTCTTCAGGTGTTTTGTCTGTAAGCAAGCTCATTTTGTTTAGGAGACCCATCCCTTTCATGCTTTCACAGGGATGTTTAATTTAACCAAACAGTCTTGGGCTACAGTGCCAATGTACACCTAAAACATGTTTATTTTAATACAACATGAAATAGAAAAAAGAGAAAAAACGTAAGCTGAAAGTTAAGTGCTGTCAATGTATGAAGTTAACCAATGTTTCAGCCACCCCAGTATTTAATCAAGTCAAAGTTGACTTAAATTGAAGCTGAAGATATTTTGCACCAGAACAATAAGTTTTTCTTTAAAGTGTTTGTGTGCACACTTTTTAAAACATTTCTAACATTTACACACCTCTTTAATTCTATGTTTCTTTGTCTCCATTTCACCACCATCTTACTTTTCACTTTAATCCTTTTTCATTCTTGTCTTTCTCCCCCTTTATTTTGTCTCTTGTGGGTGCAAGTAGGGGAGCGCAGGACAGGGGGAAATTGGTATAATGAATTTAGGGCGCTCATGCTTGCTGAGGCGAGCCTCCCTTGGCTGCTCATGGCCATTAATCTTCCGCACTCTGTCAAAGCAAAATGTGCCCACAATAGGCAAAGGGGGAGCTCAAATTGACTACCAATTACGCGCCTGTGAATAAAGGATATGGATAGAGAAAAGAGGGCACGGTATAGTTCATCTGAAACGTTTATTTTAACCCTGGGAACTGCACAAAAGCAGAAAGGCCTGGAGACAATGACGGTGTGACTGTGAGTGAACTCAAGGGTGAAGACTGACTTCAACCTTCAAAATATTAAGATGCAGTTGCTTACACTATTATGGTGCACAATGAAATGGGGGATACATGGTAATCAACCTACATGATCAATCCTTCCTCCTGCTTCTCCTGTATATTTCTCATTATTTTAGTTTTTTACTTTTGAACATAGTGTACCGTCTGTGACGTAGATTGGAAGAGGTACAGGTACGGCACTGCCTCACCTGCCTCCCTAGACCGCACACCCCTGCTGTACACATACTCAACACAGGCTGGCTAGTGTATTACAGAGCAACATATTAAATAGGTCATACAGATATTAACTAGAATATTTTTATTTTTTGTCATCTTATTAAAAAGAAAGCCAAAACATGAAGTCAAAAGTATTGTGACAACCACATCTACTAGATGTTACTCCCACCAACTCAACAGCATTGCAAAATTGGGAAACTATCAATCAGTCCATCAATCCATCAATTAATCTTTATCTTGTAAATAGCAATTTTCATATGAAACATCACATAGTGCTTTACCCCAAAAATTATAATAACATAGTAAATATAAAGACTAATTGCGCTCAAGGGTTTACAAATGTGTGCTCCAACAAAATTAAATAGTTGAAAAAAATGCCCTATTGTTGATGCAGTCTCATAAAATGAAAAATAATGTTGAAACCATAACTACATTTGTTTTTGTTTTTATTTTTGTGTAAAGTTGGACTTTGTAACATTGTAGTTAGAAGAAGTTACTCCTGTAACTGCGCTGTGTTCACTCTGAACATCTGCTGTCTCTCTTTCAAACGTGCATCAACTTCGCTGCTTGATGCTTATGTGTTCATAAACTTGACAATCCTGCTGCGTGTGAGAGTAGGTTGCTGTTGTGGTTGGGTTTTTGTCATGTTCTGTTTTCCTTGTCCAGCTCACCTTTGTTCAGGGTGATCATCCATAGCTGAATTCATTCAGTTATTCATTCTCAGTTTATTAAGTGTCTGTTGTTTTTGTTTCTCAGAAGCTGCATTTATGTGGATACAAGTAATTGGAATAAAAGCTTGATCATAATAAAAATGTGTCATGTAAACAAGCCATTCGGACCGATTGAGATAGGTGGGAAATGCTGATTGTTGATCCGCTCGTGTATGTCGTGCATGTAAACAATTTATTCCAATTGTGAGTCATTACTGCGCTGGCTTTTACGTCATGCAAAGATGGTGTGAGCTCCAGAGGACGCTTGAAGACAGTTGGATATGACAGATGGGTTCCTCAAAGGTGGAAGATTAGATGAGAACGTCATCAATGTATACTATGACGAAATGTTTGAGCATGTCTCTGACGATGTCATTAATGAAGGTGGAAGGGGCGTTGCAGAAGTGGTTGAGAATGCAGTTTTCCACTCATTGCCCTCACGGATGCGATATAAGATTGTAGAGGTAGATGTGTGGTATGTTGTTTGTTGAAAGCCTCTTGTACATCCCAATACTGAGATGACAGAGTCATGTTTGGTGGCGGAGTCGCCCATGGCTATCTCAGTGGTGGCTAGCTGGTAATATTGGAGACCCTTGTGTGCGCCGTGCTGTTGAACATGGTGTTGTTGTCGGATGTTGACTCGAACGTGAGGTCCTTAGAAGACCATACAATGGTGGGGTTGTGGAGTCTTGAGCCAAACCAGTCCCACGATGACAGCACAGCGAGGAGAGTCAATGGTGAATAGATGGATGACCTTCCGGTGTCCCAGGGATTGACCATCTAAACTGGCACCCGCAATTCGTAAGGAAGCAGAGGACTGGAATTAGCATAGGCAAACTCCAATCTATCAAATGTACTGCTGCTCCTGAATCTATCATTGCTTTGGTCGTGCTCAGTCTATCTGGTACCCTGAGAGTGACAGATACTTTAAAGAGAAAAGTGTTACTCACCGGCCCACTTGACTGTCTAGGTGGATGATTAGGACAGGATGCTCGCAGATGACCAGGCCGGCCGCAGTAGAGGCAAAGGTTTTCACGCATGAGTATCATAGGCACACATCTGCCTCTTTCTTCCGGCATTAGGTGTGTTGAACCCAGCGGCATGGGTTCACTGGAAGTAACTTGCTCATGACGGGAACGTACAAACGTCATGGAGGATGGCTCGGGTTCCGAGTCTCTGGGTTTTCGGGTCCATAGCAGGTTATCCAAACGAATGGTCATGGCAATTAATTGGTCCATGTCAATATCCTCGTCATGACAGGCGATGTCACGTTGGAGCTCCATGTTAAGGCCTTGGTGGTAAAGAGCTGTCTTTAGAGCACCTAAAGACTAATTTGTTTGGGCAGCCAGCATCTGGAATCTCAGAGAATAGGCAGCAGCAGTCTCTTTCATCTGTTTTTATGTCCATGAGCTGCTTTCCTGGGTCTTTTCTGTTGATAGCATGCTGAAACACTGTGCAGCAGCCGAGTGAATGTCTTGTTTGACTGAAAAGGCAGAGAACCTCCAGACCACAGCTAACCACTCCAACGCTTCCCCAGACAGCAGGGAGCATAAAAGGACACCTTGACCTCTTCCATGGGATACAGAGGAGCTTGTTGATGGAGGAAAAGCTGCCATTGCCTTAGAAAACTGTTGCAGTGTTCAATTTTCCTTGTAAACTTATCTGGTAATGAGAGACGGGGACCAGACACTGGACTGGATGCTGCGGAAGAGTTCCCTAATTTCTCTGGCGTCAGGGGCGTGGATCGAGCTGGTGTTAGAGATGCAAGAGGTGCTGGATTCAGTTTGACTAGCTGATGTTCCATGATGCCATTGGTAGCCACCATTTAATGATGGAGTTGTCTTCCGTGTTCCAATGGCATGGCCGCGAAGCCTGCTATATTCTATGGGGTGGGCAGGCTTGTTGCTGAATCTGGGTCAGGCAAAGACTTCTTTGACAAAGAGGCTGAGGCGTTTGGATCCATGTGCAACAAGTTTTAATGGTGAAAAAAACAGACAAGGGCAAAGCAGAACGAAGTCAAAATCCGGCAGGAGTCAAAACATGGAGCGAAACAGGCAGTCGAAGGACAGACAAGAGTCAAGGGACGGTAAAGCAAAATAATGGAATAACGCTCAGAATTGAATGCAGAGCAAAAAAGGACTTCGCACAAAGCAGAGTCCAGAGTGAGAATATATATGTGTCGTGGCTGATGATAATGATGCGAAGCAGCTGGTGAGGAAATGAAAGGTCATTTTTAAATATTGTAAAGTAAATTGCAAAAAGTATTTTTAAAATAAAAGGTAAGATTGCATATTGAATTGTAAATTGCAAAATGCATATTCATTTGGATTATATCAAAAACCCATGACAATTGAAAATTGTATTGATTTTGTTTTTATTCAATATTTTGTTTTTTTTAATTGTCATAATAAATTGTACATTTTAATATTGAATTCTAAGTTGCAAAATGTATTTTCATATTAAAAGCCTGAATTGCATATTGAATTGTCATTGAAAAATGTATTTTCAAATTGCATGATCAAATTGCAAAATTGAAATGTCCATTTAGAATTGCATATTACTTTGTATTATGACTCAAAAAAACTTCCATACTTCTGGATTATTTACAGGATGATATGGAAGTGTTTGTGACAATTACCTTTTTTTCTGAATATTTCCTCCCTCTTTGCCAGTGTCATATTTTTTTCTTGGATGTTTTTTAGAGTGTATTTCCCTATTCTTGCAGAACACTCATCTATCCTGTGCTCTTTTCACTCTACATGCCTTGGCTGTTGCCCACTGGAATAGCTAACTTTGAGGACCCTCACCACTATCTCGAGTCTCTCCTGCTGTGGCAATATTGTGTCATAAGTGCAAAAACCTGCTGAATCCCTTTCGCGATCACATCCCGGCTACTTTTGGGTGAAGCTGAAGTACACTATGGACAGGTTGCCAGTCTGTTGCAGGGCCATACACACACACTGTCTCATTTGGGTGAATTTAGAGATACCAATGAATTATGTGTTTGGACTGTGGGGGGAAGCTGGAGAAAACCCACACATGCATGAAGACCAGGACCTTCTTGCTGTGAGGTGAGAGTGCTAACCTCAAAAACTTTTGGTACATTAAATTTTTGATTCACTGGAACTTATTTCTTTATCTTTGCAATATTACTTTTATTTGCTGTCATTCCTGATTATTTAGTTTTTTAGATGAGTGAAAGACAGCTTAATAGCTTTGAAACTACATGTTTTATTACTGACTTAGATTGACAAAGTGCTTTGATGTCAGTGCCTATACTCTGTAAAAAGAAAAAAAAAACTAAAGTATTTTTGCTTTCCTGGTGGTTTCCATTATTTGAGGGTCATCTTTATTGTATAACCCTCTAAAACATGAAAAAACTAAGTTCTCTAATCTTCCATGATTTCATTCAGACTTAATTTGGCTTTCATAGACATGAGCAGCATTCTTGGAAACCATCTCTTTTAAATAAGATCATTACACAAAAAGTGTGGTTAACATGTGGCTAGAAGTTTAAAAAATGAAATACTTTAATGAATTTTGACTTTTAAGACAAGAAAATTTAGGCCCAAGTTTTTCTGGAGATATGTACTGTTTATAAATCCAAGAAAAACTTTCACAGCTTAAATGAAACTTCCTAGCTGATTGCCCTTGGACCAGAGTGTTTTTCCACTTTAATTTAAACAAGCACTTCTACAGTTTTCATATACTACAGGAATGAAACTCAAAGTGATAGCCATGTCTGAAATGTCTTTCATTCATTCATTTTCCAATCCGCTTTATCCCTTTCGGGGTCAAGGGGTTGCCGGAGCCTAACCCGGCTACTCATGGGCGAAGGCAGGGTACACCCCTGGACTGGTCGCCAGTCTGTCGCAGGGGCCACAATCACACACCCATGCACACTCACATCCACACCTAGGGACAATTTGGAGTAACCAATGAACCTATGAAGCACGTTTTTGGACGGTGGGAGGAAGCCGGAGTACCCGGAGAAAACCCACGCATGCACGGGGAGAACATGCAAACTCCACACAGAAAGGTCCCCCAGTCAGGACTTGAACCGGGAACCTTCTTGCTGTGAGGCAGGAGCGCTAACCACTGCGCCACCGTGCAGCCCTCGAAATGTCTTTATTTCCATTAATTAATAGCAGTAGGTAGAAGTAGAAAGGGTATCAAACATTTATACACGAGTAAAAGGGCTGGTACACTGTCAAGTTTTTCTCTATAAATAAGAGTAGTAGTTTTTTGAAAGAACTGAAAGTTAAAAGAGATCAACTCCAAAACTACTAAAAATACTGATTTACTAGTAACTTTTTATTTAAAAGGCTTTTTAAAAAGTCTCTTTCTATGTCAGACATACTTTAATTTTGTTAAATCTTTTAATCTAAGTTGAAGTTCCAACATTTTGGTGTTCTTGAACCTAGAAAATGTTCTTCTTTTTTTTTTTCTTTTTAACCCTTATGTATAGGGGTTACAGAGGTATGAACATTTACCAGCAAGAACAAACTCCAGAAGGTTTTGATGTTAAATCTGTTCACTTCCTGAAGGTTTTGTTCAGTTCCAAATTTCTCTTTTATTAGAACATCCATCCATCCAATTTCTAAATCCACTAAATTCCTCTTGGGAGTCATGGTGCTACTGGATTCTCTCCCTGCTACTGTTGGCCAAAGGTCGGGTAAACCTTGGACAGATTAGTAGTCTGTCGCACAGCCACGCAATCACACAAACAAATACTCACATTCACATCTTGGCACAATTTAGAATGATAAATCAACCTTTTGCAGCATGTTTTTGGACTGTGTGAAGAAGCTAGGGTATTATGGGAAAAACCTACACATACACAAGGAGAACAAACTCCATACAGAAAGGTCCTAGTGGGTATTTGAACCTGGGCCTTCTTGCTGTGAATTGACAATGATAGCCACTACACCACCATTTGTCAAAACTGATGAAAACACAATCAAACCAGATTTATTCAAAATTCACCAATTTACTGATCTAAAGTGGATCAGAACATCTTCATCCAAAACTTCAACAGTGTGACTCCGAGATAAATAGCTGCTACTGAACAGTGAAGTTTTCCAGATTCTTGTGTTTCTTCAAGATAATCAAGTGTAAATAAATATGTGTACAAACAAACAAGTAAACAAGAATGAATGTCAAATCCATTCCCATTTGAGTTTGATAAAGTTCATTCCACTGTTGTTTTTCCACATCAGAATAATCCAAAGGAACATTTTTAGAACATTCTAGCACACTGTATGGTCACATGACTTTGTAAATTCAAAGTGTTTCCACACATTGGACTGGAATGATGGTTGATCAGTTTTACTGCATCCCATGTGTTTGTCTGCTGTGATGGACCTTGGCTTTTTTTACAATTTAGTAAAATAAACCTATCGTATTCCAAGCCATATGGTGATTTCTAATAATTATAGATTGATTTATTTTGAAAGGATTTTTTAATGGTATTAGTCAATTTGAATCAAGTTGATTATTAATTTGCCTCAGACAGATTGATCTGGTTGAATCTTAGGAATAGAAGTTGATTCATTAATTAATCATTAAACACCTAATAGTTAGCGGTTAGGAAAATGTTGATCAAGAGATTAGTGAGAAGTCTACAGATGAGGTAACATGCAGGGACTCCAGGCCTCCAGGGCCGCATTCCTGCTTTTACAACATACCATGATCTGGCATGTTCTAATTGGCTGGACACACCTGAAGCAGGTCATCAGTCATGAATAGGGCTTGGATATCTGGAAATCATGCAGACACTGCAGCCCTCGAGGCCTGGAGTTGCCCATCCCTGTGCTAGGGTGATGTTCAGGCGCAGCATGGTTGTGATGTTTTCACTGAATAGGACAAATATTGGTCATTACTGAGAAGCCAGTGTACTTCAGCCTCAAAAACATATAACATCGTTGATAACTACTCATCGAACAGCAGAGCATCTTAATAGAAATACAATCTTTTTCCTTGTGATTTTGACATGATCTGATATTACATTACTGACAGCTCAGGATGAACAAATGTAAATAAACTATCACGTTAATTTAGTACTCAAATTTGATTGAAAAGAAAGACTTATTTTACTTATCAAATAACATAAAACTGAAAATCAGCTTATTGTTGTGTTTTTTATTTTATTTTCCTACTCAATGTCTGAAGCATGCCTTATCTTAATACCAGGAATGATCCAATATATCCGCCATTTTATTTTTACCACATCCGCTGGAAATTACAAAAATTACAATACATTTATGTCATAAATTCTTACTGTCTGAAGAAAACCCAGTTTACGAAACCTGCTGCTTTGATAGAAATAAGGTATTCTGACCCTGTATATTACCTGCTTCTCACCACTTAATCATTTCACATTAGGATGGGTTTGTGATGCAACAGCATTCCCCAAACCGGACAATACAGAAAGAACTGTCACGTAAGTTGTCTCCGTATCTTCTGGATGCAGAAAAATATATTTTTTTAAATGCATAGACACTAGTAATGTGTCAGCAGAAGAACTTGTCAAGGTAAAATATTCAGTCAAGGAGTAAGTATAGATAGAAGTCATTATATTTTTACTGTAAATTATGTTGACTTTTTAAAAAATAAAATGGTTGCATAAAAAAAATATTAGTGTATTAATGAATTATAATTAATTATTAATTTATTAATAATATTTGTTTTTTTATGTTTCTTGTCGTGTTTACTTTTAATAAATAATAGTTTCTTTTTAACGCAATTTTAGCAATGCAGCTTCTACTGTTGAACAATTTGAAAGGAAGATGGCTCGGTCCCTGAAAATGAAGGAAGCGACAGCAGCCTCAGCTCTGGTTAAACTCACAACTGTCCAGGAGGAATGTCAGCTAATAGAGACGTGTTGTGGGCCAAATGAAAAAGAGATTTAAACTGAATTTACAGGGACATAATAGATTCCATACAGTGTGAAATCAACATACTATACTATACTATACTATACTATACTATACTATACTATACTATACTATATGTGAAATCAACATACATACAAATAATTCTTTGAAGATGAGTGAGACAGTTTGCAATTTAATGAAGATTAATTTAAAGGAGATGATGGCAAAGTCAAATTCTACACTGGTCTGCAAAACTTCTCTCTTTTGCTTCATGTGTTTAACTTTGAGTCTGCGCTTTTACTACACTAGTCGCAGTGCTCTGACCAAATGTCAGCAACACTGCTAACACTTGTGAGATTGAGACTAGCTAAGCTTTGGAAAGAAAGTTGCCGTTATAAATTTCTTTGAGGCAGGGCCCGGCCCTGGGTACAAGCAACCTAGGCAATCGCCTAGTGCGCCATCTGCTGGAGGGGCGCGAAATCACAATGTTTTTTACGTTTTTTTTTTTTAATTGCTTTTCTTTTTTTTAGATGCTTTGCTGCACGCAAAACAAGATGTAAAAGTTTTTAAAACTTATTGTGATCATTTTTGTTCTGATTTGTTTCCCTTTGAAAAAAAAAGTTATTTTTTCCCCCAATCTTGTACACTAAAGTTATGTTAGTTTTAATTATTACTCATTGTTATTTTCTGTTTCAAAGATTTTCGATGTTGCTCTTTTTAAGTATTTTTTCCCAAGGTTGTGATGATTTTTAAAAATTGTCTGTAATTGCAAATATTTTAAGAGTTGCATTACTGTCTAAGTATTTTACACAAAATTTTTTTATGTATATTTTCATTTTTGTTTAAATTAGTCCTTTAAGCTAGGCTTTTGTTAGTTTAAATTCAAATTTATATTTTTCACATTTTGTGGGATTTAAAAAGATTTTTTTTCTATTCTTGTATAAATATTTTTTGCCACAAAATCCAGTTTGTTGTGTAGTTTCTGCTTTGAATAACAGGGGTCGCAAACCCCCCCTCCTTTTTTTGCAGCCATGCGACGGTGGCAGCGGCCAAGATGCGTCTTCGCCTAGGGTGCCATGCAGCCCAGCGCCGGAACTGCTTTGAGGTATTAATTGACCTAACATCCAACCTCATGGCTTAAGCACAAACATGGAACACTTGCAAACACCATGATACAGTTAAATTTTACTCTACAGGGTGTGATTTCTTGTATAACTAAGACACGTTATGGTAGAGTCAGTGAACACATTTAACTAAAAATTTTGGCTTGTGGTCTACCTGGTGAGCTTGTACCTGCAGACAGAAGTTTTGACATCAATAATTGTTATAATATTAATGAAATGGAATAATAATTCCATAGCCCCATGTCCACAGGTAACAGGTACAGCATGGACATTGTCGGGTACTGAAAGAAAGACATCAAATAAGCCAAATCTGCCTAATCTTTTTTTATTGGTTGTTTATTTGTTATGTATATTATGTTAACAAATGTTATGGCAAACTAAACCAATAAACATGAGCTGAACTGAATACCTGTTTTAAAAAAACAGCAGTGAGAGAAGCATTGTTTCGATGTTATGTTATGCTGGCAACATTACAACCCCATAATAAAGTCTACTGGCCTGCCAGTTTACTTTTACCACAAGGAGGGTGGGGGAGGACTCCAATCAAGGGAAATGCAAGTTTAACACAAAAAAATCATATTTGTATATTTCGGGGTTACGTGATTGCTGGAGCCTGTCCTGGCTACTGTTGGGCAAAGGCGGGGTACACCCTGGCCAGGTCATAGGCTAAACATTACAAATGTTGTTTGTTTTTATACATATATAAAATACTAAATCAAAAGTAATATTAGAAAATAAATAAATAAAATATAATCAGTGTAAAAAACTTGATTTGAACTACTTTGTTTAACAAGCTAAAAACCTTTACAGCAAATCAAGCCACAAAAGGATAACACACATCTTGGACCTTGTTCAGAAAGCTGTCCTATCAGACACAGGCACACGTGGTAAATGCTACGAGCACAGATCACACTAACTCCACAATCACCCTCCACACTACACATTCCCAATAATGTTTATGTCTGCTTTTTTTTTTTAGAAGATTTTTTTTTAACTGTCATGTGCAATGTATCTTTTCTAAAAGCCCCCTATGGACTGGTGTTGAAAAATAGCACATGTGCTAAACGCACTTGAGCAATACATCTGTGTGACCAATGTATAAATAAAATAAACAGCTGTTAAAAATACAGATCTGCCTTTATGAAGAAATGACAATTTTTCAAGTCATTTCAGGTAGTGGGTGAGGTACACTGTCATAATCAGGATCATGGTGAACTTGGATTTCTATCTATGTTTAATATCCAGATACAACTATACAGCAAAAATATTTGCCAAAAAATACATTATGAGAGGTTACCTTTAAGCCTAAAAAACACCTGCTGTGCTTTAACAGATGATCTTTTTAGTTAAATATGTTATCAATAATTCTTCTTTACCTTGTTTAAGCTAGCATTGTTGTTTGATCCAAAGCTTCACTTGTGTATTGTATGGGCAACAGCACATGACTGTGCAGAAAAAGTCTCACTTCTGAGCTGCTACGGCCTTTCACATTCAGTAAAAAGGAGACATCAATCTTTCGCTAATTCCTTCAAGTGTGAAAAGGCCCTTTCAGTGTCAGGCTTCACTCTGAAGTATAGAATGAAGACAAGGCAGGGTGGACGATGGAAGGAGGAGGGGCCCTTCCACCATCACAACCATTTCTCTTGAGTTCTTCTCACCTCAACCTTGCTGCTGACACCCACAGACAGCCAACCAGATGGCAGCTGCATTAACCCAACAAAGGCAATCTAATTAGGGGTACAATGGAGAGAAAGGACAGGGTGACAGTGTCCTGATGGACGGCATGCCGAAAGAACGGCCAGGCAACCAAGACAAGTCAATCCCACACCTACAGCCGTCATTCTTGTACACACATTTTCCACCGAAACACACTCACTTACACCCCCCTGGCAGTAATATGGGGTGCTATGACTTTATTACCCCTCATTAACACAAATTACACCACTTGAACTCCCGTGAATGGCAATGACAAATTGAATTAAGTGTTTGGAAACAAGTCTGGCCCCACCCTTGGCCAAGCTGCAATTATACAGCATTAGCATTCACTGAAGGGTGTGCACGTGTATAAGAGGGGAACTATAAAACACTGCTGTTATTTAAAGGTAGGTGGAGATCTTGAAGGCTTTGAATGGTTCAATTCTTTTGGAAATTGTTTGAATCCTCCTGCTGCAGTGACTTAAGTTAGCCAAGAAAAATGGTTGGGGTGGGGTGAGGGGGTGTGTAAAACTAAAGTGAACAGATGGACATGATCCAGCAGTTATTTTGCAGCCTAAGAACAACTACAAACTGGCTGGAGCAAAAAAATCAGCTTAGTGTTTGTGATGTCCTCATACCACGTGCTCACGTGCATAACATTTCAACATTTTTTGAACACATTGTAACAAGTGCTTTAATCTTCATAGTTTTTTAATTTCTAAATTGCTATTTTTTTGCAACTTTGTTTAGATGTTAGTAGCAGTTGCAGGCGCAAGCATGCTACTTCCAAGGTTTAAAGATATTAATACGTAATAATTAATCTGAATATTTTATAATAGTTTAACTTTTATCTTTACAAATAACATTTAATGTTATTTTTAATTGTCTTATTTTATTTAGCCACTCTAAAAAATAAATATAAATAGATCAAAGGAAAATAATGACAGGAACTCTGAAAATAAATTGTCATTTCTTTCAATGTTTCTGGAAGTAGTAAATGTTCTTTAGCTGTTCAGCATTCTTTACTTACAATGATAATGAGATGTACAATTGAGACTATGTGTGGGTTTGATTTTGAGGTTGTAATATTTTATTTAAACATAATTAATTTGGCGTAAAGAAAGACATCAGCATTTTTCCTTTCTTTTACATGTTCATTTACTACTTTGCCAAAATAAGATTTCTTCAGCAGCTAAGTTCTTACTGACACCTTGTGGCAGCAGCTAAAATTAAAATTTTAAAGAAAAAAATAAATCAATAAATTAAAGCAAAGCTTGTAAGTGCAGGTTCAAAACGTTACAAAAAAAATTCAAAGTTATGGAAATAAATTAGAAGAATGACGTACACCTCAGGTGTGCTAAAGTGGGTTATTTCAAATGTTTAGTTAATTATGTAAATAAAACAAATTAAAAACAAAAGTAGTTTTTCCTAAATTAAAAATCACCCTGCAAGAGGTGGTTTTGTGTATTTTGACAAACTGTACTTTGACACAGTTACAGCAGTCAAATGCTCTCATAATTCTAATGTTACTCTCCATGCTGCAATCAGTGTTTGGCTGAGCAACACAGGAACTGCGCTTCATGTCTGGTACATATTATTGACGGCATCTAAGCTTTAAATCATAGTGATGATTTTGGTCAACATCCTCTAACATATATGTGTGTGTGTTTACATATGTACATATATGTCAGAGAGAGACGGAAACACAGCGGAAGCGTCCATCATCCAGACACAGCAGGACTGAAGCTCACTATAACAGAGAAACCTCTAAATCGGGGGTGCTCACACTATTTTGGCATGTGAGCTACTAAAAACACAAAATAATGTGAACTTTTCATTTTTAAAAGCTCAAACATACAACCAACATGCTGTTACAACAGAAACACATGATTCCTGTTTAAAAACTATGAAAAATCCATGAATGAGCAAATCATTTCGCCCTTCACTCAGCATTTTGTGGGCAGCTGACTTTATAATGTGACAAACCCTCTATTCAGGTAGGCGCTCTTGTGGTGAATGTGGTTGGTTCACATGCATTGTAATTTTTGTTGTCAAAAGAACCTCGGGTTTGAATCCTGCACGTGTTAAATTACTAAACACACATTACTATAAATATTAATTAAAAACATCAGGATAATTCTTTGGATTTAAAACTTAATTGGAATGTAGATTTTATAGCCATGAGTTTTTTTTATTAGTGTTGGAGCATGTCACAGATGACGTCATTGACAAAAGCCTGGAACACAGAGTGAGCATTACAGAAACTAAAGGACACGACCAGGCATTCGAAGTGTCTGGTGATGGTCGAATAGGCAATCTTGCATTCATCCCCCACTCCTACCCAGATGTGATTGTGGGCACTCGTCAGATCCAGTTTTTTTGAAGAAGTAAGTTGGGTGGAGCTGTTCCAGAGCCGAAGGAACCAGAGGCAGGGGGTAATGGTACTTTACAGTTACTTCATTAGGCTGCGGTAGTCTATACTCAGTCTCAGGTCACTGTCCTTCTTGACAAAGAAGAAGCCTGCTTAGGCTGGGAATGTAGATTGTTGGATGAAGCCCTTTGCCAACTGAATGACTGCATGGCAGCCGACTCAGGCTGAGACAGCGGGAACACCCGTCCTCGGGCAGGCACAGCAGGAGGTCAATGACACAGTCGTAGGACTGGTGTGGAGGCAGCTGTGTGGCACAATGCTTGTTGAGGGCCTCCACTCCTCCTCCCCATCATGCTGCACTCTGCGAGGGTGGTGGCTGCAATCGACCACGATGGAGCATAGTCTACAGACCCCCCTGCGGCCTGAAGGCAGTGTTGCTGGCAGTGACCTGTTTATAGCGGGTTTGTGTCTTTCTAGCCAAGGCAGACCGAAAATGACAGGACAATAGGGGGACTCAGTGGCAAAGAGAGGATCATGATGGTGATCCAGTGCAATGACTGATATGTCCTGAGTCAGAAACCAGTTCCAACCCTAGGGGGTCATCCTTCTAGGGCGGTGACTGCCACCCTGTACGTCACAGGAGAGCAAAGGGACATTGTGAGAATGAGCAAAAGCCAAGTCAATAAAATTCCACGCTGCCCCAGGGTCAGTCATAGGTTGGGTTTCCACTACATGGTTCTCAAAGTGCAAGGAAATTGGTAGAGAAAAGAGGGGAATGGATTCACTCACCAGTTTTCATCTTTTTCAGTGACACATCAGCTAAGAGGTGGGTCAGCTGGAGCAGATCAGCTGATTGACAGAGGAAGCAGACGCCGATAAAGAGGAAGAAGCTGCGCTGTGTAGGGGGAAGTGGTTGTTGTTTGGCTTTTAGAAATAAATCCTAGATACTGCTCCTTCTTATGGTGATTGTGTCCCGTTTGTCTTAGTGAGTTTGTAAGACTTTTTTGTCCGGGATTTGGTGTGTCTTTATTTTTTCATGTTTTTTTTTTGTCTTTGCTTGTGTTTCAACGTTTTTCTTGTTTATCTACAATACACTCGTAAAGTCACTTACTTGCTAAACTGAACAAAAATCAGCAAGCTCTAAAAGCCCTCAGTTTAGCCTTTTCAAACATGGATGGAGGGAGAGTAAGAGGAATAGGAATAATAGGAAGAGGTAAATTGGAAAATAACATACACGTAACCCTTATTTTTGATGATAAAAAGTTTTTCAATTAACTTAAAAACAAGAAAATGCCTCATATGTCCTGCAAAATAAAACAGTGCAACCAAAACTACTTTTAGCATTATCAAAAACAAACCTTTGCACTCTATGGGCACACACACTTCAATCACACTACCAGATTTTTGTCTAACCAACACACTGTTGGACATAATGAAAAGCACTATGATCTTTAGAAAGCTTTGCTATAATACTAAATTAGTTCAAATTGTAGAATACTTTTCAGATTGTTCAAATGCACAGAAATATTTGCAGATACACACACGCTTTTGAAACATTTATTTGTTACCAAACAAGTCCAACACATGCACAACAGATATATTGACACTGGAGTGAGCAAAAATATTCTCACAAAAACTGTAAATTGAAATAGAAATTTTCAGAAAAATGTACAGAATAAAAAAAGAGGCAAGGATGAAAGTCAAATGGGTCATGTCAACAGACCATAAAGTCTCCAAAATAAAAGGAAATTAACACAAATTGTGAAGAAATAATTAAAAAATAGGGCTTTTGATGGTGCAGCCTAAATACATTTCCCTATAGTTGTGTAGGTTGCACAGGGTACTCTTATAGTTAGTGATGATATCAGCCATTCATGAAGTGCACAGGTGCTCATAAACTATGTCATTGGATATGCTACATAGTTTGAAATACAGTTTCGTTACCATACCTATACTCCAATCCAATCTAAATGTCCGGATGACAGAGCTGACAGTAAAATGGTTCTAGTTAGGCTGCACTCTCTGTCCAGCCTCCCACATTATGAGCCCATGGTTGATGACACGATCAACTAAGGTTTGCTGTGATTTCACTTGAAGGTTGTCGACTTCTTCGGCCATGAACTCCTATTTTCTGACTGTCCACACAGTCAGATGTGACAAACATACCTGTTGGCTCCAAGAGTCTTCACATACAAACTTAACAACATGTACACAATACAACTACAGTTCACACACATTTATGCATACAAACCAACACATGTAAAGCATTTCATTCTGTCACATAATATTGTGCAAAGGTGAGCCGACACCTGCGCTCAAGTGAATGGATATATTAAAAAGAAGGGAAACATCCCGGCCATCCCCAAACCAGACCCCAGCCGAGGCAGCAGCGGCAGCTAGGGTGCCCTCCACACCCGTACTGTAGGGCCGACAGAAGAGATCTGCCCGCTCGGCAGTCCTTGCCAAGCATCCAGACCAGGGCCCGCAGGACCGCCACACAAGCCCCCGTCACCTGAGAGCAGTGTGGCACAGGAGAGCAGCCCTCCCACCATGCCACGCACTCCCCGAGAGCCCCCCCACCCCACACAAGCCACCCACCACCACCCAGGAGTTCCAAGCATCCCTCCACCCCAGCCCCGGATACAAGCCAGGGCCCCACAAGAGAGAACCCCCCCAAGCTCCAGGCAACCACAGGAGATGCAGGAGAGAGCATGACAGGGGCTAGCCACCCCCACCTAGAGTAGGGAAGACCAAGAGAAGTGGGGGTCCCCGAAAAGTGTTCAGAACATAGCCCGATCATGCTCACCCAATGTTGGAATTTTGGGGAGGCTGGCACCTGAGGGCAAGGACCAGAATCCTCACCATAAAAATATGGACATCCTCCAGGCTCAGATAGAATGTGATCCTCCGCTCATGGTCCTGCCAGGGAACTAAGGAGTGAGGAGGGGGACCGCCGGGCCCTGGAAGCCCACATCCAAGAGACAGGGCCACCGCTGTTGAGGGCCTTGTTCCCTCAGCCAGGGATGGGGTATGGAACAAAAGATCAGGGGTCCCAACTTCCTTGTGTAACGTATGTGTGTTGAACTGTATTTGTTGAGCTGTAAAGGGTGTGTGTAATAAATGGTGCAGTTAAAATTGACGTTGCTCAGAGGGTTACCCCACCCCATCCCAGGGCCAGAGAAGGAGTGATCCCAGCCCCCAGATGCAGATGGGCAGCCCACTCGGCGCAGGCGGACCCCTCCCAGGGATGGGGGAGCCAGGACCTCCCAGGTAGATTGCTCTCACAATGCTCACAAATGTTTGAGTTTCTGAGACCCATCTTGAACATCCTCTGTCCACTATAGTAAATTAGGTGAAGCGTTTTGCATTGGATTAGTTGGAGGTTTGGATTTTTGTCAGTTTAACTCTTGTGTGGTGTTCGTATTTTTGCTGTATGTAATATATATGTGTAGGGTGGGTATACAGAATGCGGTCAATGAATGTGTTTTGATTTATGTTCTTCACAGAAAATGAGCCAAAGCTGATGAATTTCAGGTTGTAAAAAATATTGTTTCATTTTTCTACGGATAAAAAAAAACTGAAAACGGGTCCAACAGACCCGAACACCATACAAGGGTTAAAGGTGTTTAGACACATTTCTGACTAAAAGCTTTGATCTTCGCTGCTTAAGTCTTCTTCCCATTTTGTTGTCGGAACTGAAATGTCATTGTCTAGGTTGCACAAGAGTTTGTATATTTTGGAGAGAGTTTCGTTCATTAAAAAATTGTAGAGGTAACTAGTTTTGGTAATTTTCGATCATTGTCCCTGTATTTACATTTTTTAGTAATTACAGATTTAAGTTGCTAATATTCCAATAATTGTTTTATTCCAAATTTTTTGTAGTTCTTGGTGTGTTATCTTCTATCAATAATTAAGTGCTCAAGTAGTCGTACGCCCCCTGCTGGCCAAGCAGGGAAATGGATACAGCGGGTTAAGAAAATAAAAGGAAGTTCAGGAGAACTGTGGAACGATCCACCATATTGGATCTTTTCTCCCCGCTTTTACTGAAAACGTCACGTGCCTGAAGTTGGGTCCCTGATTGGTTGAGGATACTCAACCACCTCCCCAGAGTTCAGATTTTTTTTAACTCTGGCCAGCTGCGTTGGCTTCTCAATTCACGCCATGTCATTCAATTTGCGCCAGGTCGCTCAATTCGTGCTGTTTCCAGACTTTCGCGCATCGCCGGCCACTCAATTCACACCGCAGAACCTCAATTCACGTCTAAACCATTGAAACTGGCGGCCTCTGCTGCGCGAATTGTGTTCGGTGTGAATGCACCTTTAGAGGAATTGAATATAATGTTTAGTAACTCACATTTAATGACATCATCAGTTTTCATCCTCATTGTGTCAGATTGTTGTTATATGTAGGGAACCATATTCAGTGCATTCAGAAAGTGTTATTTTGAATAGCAATATGTGTGTAAAGCTAAAAGCATGTTAAGAGTTTTGAAGACTTGAGAAGTTGTTTTTCTTTTTGTGTCAGTTTAAAAAAATGTTCTATGCTTGTAATTTTAGTGTCAGCAATTGGAAAGAATTGTACAAGCAACTTTAGTGGACTTTGCCATAAACCATGGCCTAACTAAGAGGGAAGCTGGGCAGAGGGTCCACCCACATCTAGGCCGCTTCACAGTGGCATCCATGAGGACATTCCGAATCGAAAACAATCTTGTAGATGGCGTGAATATGATCGCCATCCACATGCCTCATCTGCAGACAATGGAACAGGCCTGCGGCAAAATTCACATGATACAATCCATACATGATTATAAAATGGAAGTCGAAATGTTTGCCAGGCCTTAGTAGGAAAGGACATTGCTTGCGGTGTCACTGATTTCCTGTGGCCAGACCCCAAATGATGACAAGAACCATAAGCCCATTTTGCACAATTCCCAGGATTTTCTGTGCTTACACCATAAGGTTTGCTTTTTTTTGTTGCTTGAAAATGTGCCTTCTGAATTAACAGTGAAAATCAAGGACTGCAGTGTTTTATTTAAAGTAGACTAGTGTTTCCCATGATCTGTGTATACATATCAATGAGAAATGTGTCATTTTATCATCAGAGCTACATTTTGTCAAAGGTTTGTTAGATTTTGAGTTTCAGTTTCAATTGAACACACACAGTATGAATGGTATACTTCACAGGGTTGTGTCATGTTTACTTCTGTGTAGAATTCTGGCACAATGAGCAAAGTTTTGGGAAAAGTGTTCAAGCAACAGACAAAAAAACAGTAATTTTGTATTGTGTCTTGTTTTTGTTTGACATTTTTTGCATTTGGGGCATCTAAAGCACTAAGGTTCAGAAACATGCATGCTGGTCTAAATTGCACTAATGAGGAGGCTTGTTTGTGTGTGCGCTTGCGTGTGTGCATTTAATGGACCAATGACTCACCTTGACTGTTTCTAGTTATCCTACATTCTTTGAACTTGCAGCTACAAAACTGAAAACAGAACAATCATATTTCTCAGATAAAAAGCAAAATGCTGAGAACCGACATTACTGTCAGATTTTCTTAGTTTGGATCAGAAACTTGTACAGTTTCTGTCACTTAAGTGATAGCATTACAAGTGAAACAATGAAAGGGAAATTCTAAAGTACAATTCTTTCAACTAGTTTTGTTGCATCTAATGTACCAACTTTTAACTCAAGCATTTTGTGTGTTGAGCTTTCTTTTGACATTAAAACTAACATATAGAAATGCACGCTGAGTGAAATAATTGAAATATCTTATGAATATGGTGTTTAAAATTGGGGTGTCTAATACAGAAGATAAAGCAATAAAAAATACTTATAGTTAATACGTTTGGCACAATAAAGTCAATCATATTTTTTAAAGATGTTTGCAGGAAGCTCTGCTAATGCAGGTTATTTCAGTAGCAAACACAAGATGGGGCCAGAGATTCACAATAGAAAGTCACTTCCTTCTAAAGGTTGGCTTCTTAAATTGTTCTTCATCTGCCAAAATCTCAATAGGCATTTGCTGAAACCGGTTTGTTCAAAGGAAAAAACAACCTATGATTGCATTATTTCACTCACACAACAAATTGTCAGCTGTCACTGTGGAGATCAACGTAGGATTTCAGGAAGAATCTAGTTCTCCAATTTACCATGAGAAGTCTTCTTTTCCTTTTGTCTTTTCCCTTCAGGAGTCGCCACAGCTAATCATCTTCCTCCATCTAACCCTGTCTTCTGCATCCTATACTCTAACACCAGCTACCTTCATGTCTTTGGTCTTCCTCTAGACCTCTTTCCTGCAGCTCTAGACTCATCATCCTTCTACCAATATCTTCACTGTCTCTCCTCTGGACATGACTGAACCATCTCAATCTGTCCTCTCTGACTTTATCTCCAGAACCTCTAACATGTGCTGTCCCTCTGATGGACTCATTCCTGATCCTATCCATCCTGGTCATTCCCAAAGAGAACCTCAGCATCTTCATCTCTGCTGCCTCCAGTTCTGCTTCCTGTCTTTTCCTCAGTTTCTCTGTCTCTAGACTGAACACCATGGCTGCTCTCACCACAGATTGTTCACCTTTCCTTTCATTTGAGCTGAAACTCAGGTGTGGTGTGTGATAGAAATCACACACCACACCTGACACTTTTCTCACCATGGTGATTCCTATCTTACCTCATCTGTCAGCCTGTCCATCACCATTGCAAACAGGAAGGGGCTCAGCTGATCCCCAATCAGCTCTGAGCTCTTATTTTCTGCAGCAGAAAAATATTATGAAGTGATATTTGTGCCACCACACTGAGAACAAAAGTTTCAATTTTGAGATCAAAATTTGCACTTGGTACACATAACTTTTTAGATGTGTTGTCTCGCTTTCTCCCTAACTTTGATTTTGCGTTCATAACTTTCAGTTTAGTGTGATATACCAAACAGCCAATCACAGAGCAGAGGTTTCATGCTGATCGGTCTAGAGTCTATCCAATAAAGTTTCTTAGCCTCACATTGACGTTGCTTGGAGGCAGACACTGACTTTGGACTTTGTATCAGTTCTGTTCGACCGGGATTCTTATATATAGTATATGATCTTCAATCATTCTGAAATGATCCTCTTTGAGTAGAATTAAGAAGGAGCAGCAAAGCTAAAATAAAACAGGGTTCTGTATTTATTCATATTAGTGTAATGACCGGAGTGCTTACAATGTCTGCAGCAGAAAAAAACTTCTTAGCTTCGTACAGCTAAAACATAATATAATATAATTGGTATGATTGTAGGTGATACATAATGTGTATAATTACTGTACAAAGTACAGTAATTATACACATTATGCTATGATTATGATTTGTATCTGAACTAAAGTTTTTTTCATGAAAAAAATGTGAAAATATAAAGAGCAAATAGAATTTTTTTCAATGATTCGTTTTGTTTTTTACTTTAGACAAAACCAGACATGAGGTCTTAAAAATAATAAATCATTTGCAACACAGGATAATCTACAAAAGCAAATTTACTCAAAGCAAAAATTAACATTAAAAGTTAAAAATGCCATTTCTTCTGATAAATACAGGAATGCTACTTTGGTGAGCCTTCATTCTTTCATTACTTGCTAAGTCATTCAATAAACTACAAACTAATTTCAACCATGAAAAAAGAGACTTATTTTAAGTATCTCCAATATTTATCAGTGTCAAAATTTGAGTTTGCAAAATTTGATAAATTTGCTAAATCCCGCCTCCCCTTTCTTATGGAGATCTTGTGAATTGAGTGTAAATCCTAACCATAGACTGTAGACACCAAACATTTTTCTTGTCTCCTCAGGTTGTAAGGGTCAATTTTTGTGTAAAGATATTTTTACAGTATGCCCAGAATGTGTCTAGTTTTCAACAGATGAACAAATACACATACATATTTAAACAGCATAAAAAAAAAAACATACGGGGGCCTAGTCCAGTGGTTTAAACAAGTCTAATGGTTTAAACTTAGAATTTGTTTCCCTTTAACGTCAAAATGAATTGCCAACAACCGGATACTAATTTTAGCATTCGACTTTTAAGGTGCGATTGATAAAATAACACAACTGTCTCAAAACTGGTATTTTGGAAATGGCTATAGTGATTACATTCTTTGAGAAGAAGCAATGAACATAGGGTGACCTGCAAGAGTAAAGGTAGAAGCACATTGACTACATCTTGTGTAGACGGTGTAATCTGAAGGAGATCAGTGGCTGCAAAGTTATGGTTGGTGAGAATGTTTCCAGACAGCATAGGATGGTGTCTGTAGGATGACTCTGATGATGAATAAAGAAAGGGCAAAAGCAGCGAAGAGGACAAACTGGTGGAAGCTGAAAAATGAAAATTGTTGCAGGACTTGCAGGACAGATGCACTGAAGAACCATGATGCAACAGTTTTTTTTTTCCCCCAGAAAACAAAAAAAAAAAGGCATAAATATTACAAACTAAACTGAAAATTAAAACAAAAACTTTCTTCTGGTAGTTTAGACTGTTGCTGCTGTGAAGGTCTGAACTTTGCTGTTTTTCTGGAGAATTCTGGTTCATTTCAGTCTGACATTGAGCATGCTTGGTGATAAAACACAGGTGATAAAACGGTTGGTGGGAATTCCAGTTTTAGAAGGAACATGCCCTCTGCACGTTACTGTTTTTTTGTCGGATTTTAAATAACTAAAATATCTCCACACAGGGGCCGAAATTTAATTGTTTAAACACTGGCCAAGATGGCCGGTTGATTAAAAAAAAAAATCTACCAGCCAAACATAGATTTTATCAGCCAAATTCTAGCACTATATAAAATATACTATGATATATAAAATATACAATAAAATGCACTATGCATTTTTTTCTGATTTTTTAGGAAAATGAAATTTCATCACAGTAATGTATAAATGGTATGAACACGTCTTTACTGTCATCTAACTGTAAACTCTAACATGCTGAGAAAACAAGGACAGATTTAGTAGAGATTTCCTAATTCTGCCTCCAGATGATCACATTTTATTACAAATCAGAGCAAAAAAACTCTTGAAAACAGTCAAATGTTTTGGGTTATTGTCATTATAAATCAGGAGGGTGTAAGGAAAGAGACGTTTGTTCAGCTTAGTCTGTTTAACAACCAGCTATTGTTTACTTTTACATGATTGATTTCTTTGTTGTTTCTTGCAATATTCTGATATCAGTCCAATGAGACGGCTGTGGATGTGATATTGAGCTATAAAAATAAAATTGAATTGAATTATTGATATTTAGGCTGCAGCTTTTAATGAGTTGGGAGGATTGAGCACAACATCTGAGAGGTCACAGTTTTCAGTGTAACACAGATGCTGTAATGCTACACAGACGGTGCTAAAACAGTGGATTCAATTCTGTTATTATTTAGAAAATACAGTTTTTATGAACGTCCTAAAAATTCATGAATTCATTTTATTTCTATTTATCCGCTGCATCTTAAAGGCCAGTAACTGAAAATACTGCCCAACTGTAAACCAGTCCGTGATCACACAGGACAGACAGAACAGCTAGTAGGCACCATAGCATTAGCGGCTAACTAGCTAGCATCTTAGCATTAGTGTCTAACAACAGAGCTTGACAGGATCTGAACCTGGAAACAAACGCTGGACACAGAAAAGGTCTGAATAGCTTCTGCATTTATAGCAGCACAACACAACCCGCTGGAAGGCTTTGTAGTCATTTCAGGCGACCTTCGGCCGCGTGTCTTGGACACTTGGGTAAAGAGAGGGGCAGAGCTGTCCACTGATCACTACCTGGTGGTGAAATTGATTCGTTGGCGGGGAAGGAGGCCGGAAAGATGTGGCAGACCCAAATGTACTGTGAGGGTCTGCGGGGAACGTCTGGCCGAGCCCCCTGTCAGGGAAGTCTTGAACTCCCACATCCGGGAGTGCTTCAAACAGGTACTGAGGGAGGCTGGTGACATTGAGTCTGAATGGACCATGTTCTCCACCTCCATTGTCTCGTTGTGTCCCATTGTGTCTTGATGGCAACCCCCGAACTCTTTGGTGGACACTGGAAGTAAGGGATGCCGTCAAGCTGAAGAAGGAGTCCTATCACATCTGACTGGCTTGTGGGACTCAAGAGGTAGCTGACAGTTATCGGCAGTCTAAGTGAGCTGCGGCTCAGGCTGTAGTGGAGGCAAAGACTCGGTCCTGGGAGGAGTTCGGTGAGGCCATGGAGAAGGACTATCGGTTGGCCTCGAAGAGGTTCTGGCAAACCGTCCGGCTACTCAGGAGGGGGAAGCAGTTTTCTACAGGCACCATTTTCAGTGCAGGTGGGGAGCTGCTGACTTCAACTGGGGACATTGTTGGGTGGTGGAAGGAATACTTCGAGGATCTCCTAAATCCTGCTGACACACCTTCTCTTGAGGAAGCAGAGGCTGAGAGCCTTGGG
Source organism: Adrianichthys oophorus (assembly GCA_036245035.1). Lineage (NCBI taxonomy): Eukaryota > Metazoa > Chordata > Actinopteri > Beloniformes > Adrianichthyidae > Adrianichthys > Adrianichthys oophorus. The sequence continues at coordinate 4,922,347 of BSAI01000038.1, read as the reverse complement.
GTGAGGCTGTCCATTACCCAAGCTGAAGTCACCGAGGTACTCAACAAGCTCCTCGGTGGCAAGGCCGCGGGAGTGGACGAAGTCCGCCTTGAGTACCTCAAGTCTCTGGATGCTGTAGGAGTATATTGGTTAACACATATCTCCAGCATCGCGTGGCAGTCGGGAACAGTACCACTAGACTGGCAGACGGGGGTGGTGGTTCCCCTTTTTAAGAAGGAGGACCGGAGGGTGTGTTCCAACTACCGGGGAATCACACTCCTCAGCCTCTCTGGGAAAGTCTATGCCAGGGTACTGGAGAGGAGAGTCCGGCCAATAGTCGAACCTCAGATCCAAGAACAACAATGCGGTTTCCGTCCAGGAGCTGTGGATCAGCTCTACGCCCTATCTAGAGTTCTGGAGGGTTCGTGGGAGCTCGCTCATCCTGTCCATATGTGTTTTATGGATTTGTGGAGAAGGTGGTCAAGGCCCCCCTGCGACAGACTGGCGACCAGTTATGGACAGAATTTCTAGGTGCAGCCAGGGTCCGGAGGAGGTCTGGTTTGGGAACCACAAGATTTCCTCTCTGCTCTTTGCAGATGATGTTGTCCTGTTGGCTTCATCGAGCCAGGACCTCCAGCATGCATTGGAACGGTTTACAGCCAAGTGTGAAGCGGCTGGGATGAGGGTCAGTACCGCAAAGTCTGAGGCCATGGTTCTCGACAGGAGAAAGGTAGTTTGCCCTCTCTGGGTGGGTGGAGTGCTCCTTCCCCAAGTGGAGGAGTTTAAGTATCTTGAGGTCTTGTTCACGAGTGAGGGAAGATCGGAGTGTGAGATCGACAGGTGGATTGTTGCTGTGTCCACTGTCATGCGGGCGCTGTACCGGTCCGTTGTGGTGAAGAGAGAGCTAAGCCAGAAAGCAAGGCTCTCAATTTACCGGTCGATCTACGCCCCAATACTCCCCTATGGTCATTAGCTCTGGGTCATGACCGAAACAACGAGGTCCCGGATCCAAGCGGCTGAAAGAGCTTCCTCCGTAGGGTGGCTGGGTGCTCACTTAGAGATAGGGTGAGAAGCTCGGTCACACGGGAGGAGCTCAGAGTAGAGCCGCTTCTCCTCCACATCAAGACGAGCCAGTTGAGGTGGCTCGGGCATTTGGTTCGGATGCCCCCTGGACGCCTCCCTAGGGAGGTGTTTCGGGCATGTCCCACTGGGAGGAGGCCCCGGGAAGACCCAGGACACGCTGGAGAGACTATGTCTCTCGGGTGGCCTGGGAACGACTCGGGGTTCTCCCAGAGGAGCTGGAGGAAGTGGCCGGGGAGCGGGAAGTCTGGGCATCTTTACTTAGACTGCTGCCCCCGCGACCCGGTCCCGGATAAGCGGAAGAAAATGGATGGATGAACTCCTCTGCCTCACCTGCTGTGATGGGGTTTGCTGCTCTCTCTCTCCCCTACCCTAACCCTTCCCATCTCCCTCCACCTCAAGACTTCCTCTTATTTTCCACCCTTCCCTCACTCTACATACATGTTAAGGGACTTTATGTCCTATGGCACTCACTTTAATTTCAAGGGACCACCAAATCCCAAATGCACAACATTACATTGCACCTTTATTTCAAGGGATCACTGGATCCCACTGCACTCACTCAGACTCCAAGGGACCCCCAAGTCCCATCTGCATTACACAACATACTCAAGTCCACAACCCCCTCTCCTTCATCTCTCTCTTTCCTTTTCTACTAACCTTCTACCTATCTCACAATAAACCCTACCCTAACCCGGGTCTGCATCCTTCTCCCACTCCCCCTCTCTCCACCTGCAATCTTCATTACATCACTTGCCATCTGCCATTGCTTTATTTGGTTCATTTGGTTTATCATGCCTCTGTTTGGTGCCATGCTGTTGTCCCTCTTTCCCACCCCCCTACGGGGGAGTGGGAGAGATTTCTGATTCCAAGTGGATCGTCTGTGCTCCTGTCCTTGGAAAGATACATCTTTGGCTCTTCCCGCACCTGTCCTTGGCCGTGACCTTGCCTTGGCTCTTCCAGCAACAGCAGCTGTTCCACAACTCCAGCTGGATGAAGTCCATCTGCTGCACTATTCAAACATGTCTTTGTTTATTTCAATATTTAGCTGTTATCTTAACTTGTAGCTGTTTATCTAGACATGTGTTTGTTTATTCAACATATACTTGTTATTCAACCATGTAGTTATACCTTTTTATCACCTTTTTTAATAGTTCTAGCACATCACCTGTCCGTCCGGGGTTGAGGATCTCTCATTCATGTGGGCAACTCTGAGGTTTCTTAGTTTCCCCCCACCAAAAAAATATAGTTTTTTTTATGAGTTTTTCCTCACCGCGAAGGAGGGTGTAAGGGCAGAGATGTTTGTTCATCTTAGTCTGTTTAACAACCAGCTATTGTTTACTTTACATGTTTGATTTTTTGTGCTTCTTGCAATATATTGATATCAGTCCAATGAGACAGCTATGGCTGTGATATTGGACTATATAAATAAAATTGAATTGAATTTCCATTTGTGGATGATGGATTGAACAGTGGTTTGTGGGATGTTCAAAGTTTGGGAAATCTTCTTCAAGCCTAACCCTGCTTTCAATCTCTCCACATCTTTCTCCCTGACCTATCTGGTGTGTTCCTTACACTTCATGATGCTGTTTTCTCCCCAATATTCTCTTGACAAACCACAGAAACTGTCACAAAACAGCTGGATTTGGATACTGAGATGAAATGACACACAGGTGGACTCTATGAAGTCATGAAGTCAACATTTGATCAGTCAACAATCATCAAGTAACTTCTGAAGGCAATTGATGCACTCAGAGAAAAGGGGGCTGAATACTTTTGCACACTGAACTTTTTAGTCTTTATTTGTAGAAAAAAAAATTGAACTCTTTTCTTTATAACAACTTGTGAAAAAAAGTTGCTCAAAAAATGTCTCAATCTCACATGATGTTCACTAATGTAGTTCTGACAAAATGAACATTTAGAAAGTCTGATTTTCAAAACAAAAAGCATGATTATTTTAGTGGACTCACTCAAAATAAAAAGCCAGTGGTCTTTGCCTTATTCTTAGACAAAAGGAAATGTGCGTTTTCAGTTTTTTAAAGAAGGCATTATGGAAGAAATTCATTCGATTAGGCATTTACATTAATTGCCACTTTTCTTCCAACAGTATTTAAAAAAATGCTTCCTCTTTTTCACAGTCATATTTTAACCCCCCCACCCCATGAACAAGAGTGCCTTTTTTTAGACATTTACAAAACTAGGATTAGGAAATGAACCAATTTCAAAGTAAAACAGAGGTCTGGTATGCCATTTAAAAAAAATAAACAAACTGATCAACATCTATTCCTCTAAAGGGTCCATATTCTTTACAAAGTTAATGAAAGGTTGTCATATACTTTCAAATTATTCTTCTATGTATTTTAAAATAGAGATAATTCTTTCTAAACAGACAACATTTGTTGGAACCATTGGGTCATGCACAGACTGTAAGTGTTTTTCCAGTGTTTGGCATTACAGATTTTTGCATGACTCAAGGTGATGTTTATAATGGCTCTATCTCCTTTGGTATACTTGTGTATTTTTGAAAATGTACCCAACAGAAAGAGTTTTGGTTCCAGTGAGATCTGCTTTAACCCTTGTATTGTGTTCGGGTCTGTGGGACCCGTTTTCAGTTTTTTTATCCGTAGAAAAATGAAACAATGAATTTTTTTACAACCTGAAATTCATTAGCTTTGGCTCATTTTCTGTGAAGAACATAAATCAAAACACATTTTCATTGACCGCATACTGTACTTGTGACTTTCACAACTTTTCAAAATGTTTGTAAATATTTACATTCCCAAGTATAGTGAAAGTAAATTCCTTTAGATTCCATACATTTTAGGCATACATCTGGTTAATTTTTGTTGACTTTATTTAAATCTACTAGTGTCACTTATGTACCCAATAACCATTTGTATTGTATGAATTTCAGTCTCGAGTAACTGGACCCCTTTTGAGCTGCAGCATAAGCCTCCTCCTATTCCTCATTTGTTATTTCTTTCTGGAGATCGTTGTTCCGGGTATTTACTTTGTATTGAATTTGACAAGAATATTTTATAAAACTCAAAAATGGCACGTTTTCTGGAACTGTCTCACACATAAATGTTTCTACAAGTGTTGTAATTTGTTGAGGGTATTCTGTACTATTTTAACAAAGTTTCTAACCTGGAGGAAATTATAAAAATGCTTTTACTCAATTCGTATTTAGTTTTCAACTCCTCAAATTACATAATAACATCAGAATATGGCACATATAAGTCCCAGATGGTGGAAAGACCTTTTGCTGCCCATAATTTAAAGGTTGCATCTGCTCTACCTGGGATGAAGAATTTGTTCCCCCAATATTGTGATAGTGGTTGATACTCGTTCATGAATTTTAAAACTTTGAACCATGTCTGTATCATATGTCTAAGAATTGGGTTCTTGGTATCTTTGAGTAACTTTTTTGACAAGTTTGAGTGACGAAATAATGGGAAAGGTAAGTTTAAATCCTGGGAGTCTATTTTAACCCAATGAGTAGTGTTTTTGCTGTAAAATAAAACATTATAGTTCTCCTTTGTGCAGCCCAATGGTACAATTCAGTGTTTGCATTTTTTTTTTTTTCCTGTCTGTGGAATATTTGGAGCATGTCATTAATGCTGAGAGCCTTCACACTACTCAGTCCAAGACTGTGGCCAATGTGGATGCTCCTCCACCCTAGAACATCAACCAGTTACGATAGTTCGTGGGATTATTGAACTATTATGGCCGTTTCATAAAAAACTTAGCATCACTACTAAAGCCACTGCATTACTTGCTCTGCTTGGACAAACCGTGGAAATGGACTATGGCCTGCTAGGAGGCTTTCCAGAAAACAAAAGAAGCGTTGTTGGGATCAGAAGTTTTGACACTTTTTAAAACACCACTCCCAATTCAGCTGTCTTGCAATTCATCTTCATATGGGGTAGGTACAGTCATATCTCATATAATGCCAAACAGTGATGAGAAACCCATTGCTTTCGCCTCCCGGACTTTAAACAAGGCAGAGATCAACCAACACTGAAAAAAAATTAATTGAATTTACATGATTTTCATGTGTACATCGGTCCCACAAAATCGATATGTGTAAAACCAAACCAGTTTTCTGAACTGACTGAAACTGTGACATCCTATATCCGTTTTTTTGAGGACATGTGTGTGCCAACCAAAACCTTCTGTGCATTCAACAACAACAAACAATGGTTTACAGCTAAGCTGAGGCAACTTCACAAGGACAAGGAAGAGGGCTACAGGAGTGGGGATCAGAACCTGTACAAACAGGTCAGGAACAAGCTGACAAAGGATATCAAGGTAGCCAAAAGAACCTACACTGCCACGTTGACAGACCAGTTTTCTGCCAACGACTCCACTGCAGTTTGGAAAGGCCTGCAGACCCTCACGAACTATGGGAGATCATCCCCTCACCCTGCAGAGAGCTCTCGCAAGGCTGAGGAACTCAAAGACAACTGTTCCAGGTTTGAAAGGACAATACCTCTCCCCTCCCCCACCATTCTAAACAGAAGAGTCCCCTCTACAGACTTATACAGGTTTCTAGGTCCCACCCAGGGGTGGCCCTGGGTCCTATGCGACCTAGGCGGCTGCCTAGGGTGCCATCTGCTGGAGGGGCCACCAAATGACATTGATTAGGCTAAGGTTTTTTTCTATTTTTTTTTTTTTAGTTTAGGATATTTTTACAAGTTTATAACAGTTGGACACACCACTCATTTAGTTTCAATTTTTTTAAAAGTAATTAAGACATAAATAAAATAACGAAAAAGTTTGACGTAGTCAATAACTTTGCCTGGTGTGGTGCATCTTCTTACCTGGAGCTGCTGCTGTCTAAGCTGGAGGTGAGGGGTGGGGGGTTGCCGCTGTTAGTGATTTTTTAAAACTTTAAGGATGGAAAGGCAGCAAAAAAATCCTCAAGGACAGCTTTAAGGTCAAAAAAGGGAAAGAAGAGAAGGAAAAACTGGCTCAAAGCAGATGTTTGTCTGTTTTATTTACATTCAACTGTGTGTAAATTCATGCAACTCCCCTGCATTTTGGTAAAAAAAATACTCTTGTTTTTGGTCAAAAAGACAAAATAACTGGCGATCTAGTTTTTTCTATCTTTAAACTTTTAACAACTGAAATCTTTAAACCCTTATCATTGGAGATACCTCTTTTGAAACCATGCTTCACATTGCAGCTCATACAGTGGTTCAGTGGTTAGTGCTCCCATCATGTAGGTCACTGAATTGAGTCCCATGTGGGGAGCAGTTCTTTTTTAACAATAATAAATAAGTGGTTATTATTTGCGTTTTGAGAGTTGAAACGGTGGTGGAGAGTGTTGTGGGGGTGTTGTGGGTGTGGTGGTGCCGGGGGTGGGGTGGGGGGTGTTGTCAAGCTACTTTTCACATAGGGCGCCATGCAGCCCAGGGTCGGGCCTGGGTCCACCATTTCAAGGGAGTGTAATTGGACCTCCCACATCAACTCTCTCTGGAAAACGGCCTAGCAGAGGCTGTACTTCCTGCGACAGCTTAAGAAGTTCAATCTGCCTCAAGAGCTGCTGTCGGTGTGGAGCGGAGCAGTGCAACTTTGGTCCACCCAGTTTCTACCTGAGAGCTTTTCAAACTGCTTTTTTTTTCAAGGGATTTCAAATTATTTAGATAATCACAATTAATTAATTACAGACATTTAAGTTTTTTAAGTTTTTTTTTTTTTTATCGAGTTAATCTCTTGCTCCGTTCATGTCTGATAATGCACACCTGGAAGATCATTACCCTGCTCATACAATGGTCATTTATGAAGAAAAAAAATTATTAGAACTTTTAATGTGTTCATATTTTTAAGCTTAAATAATTTTTCACAAAAAGTTGACTTTTTAATATGCAGTGCATCCTGTTGTCATGGTAACAGTTCCATTGCAAGCAACGACTGTGCTCTGCTCTCGTTCTTTCCACTGAGGAATGTGATTGTCATAAAAAGTTAGGTAAACATCATTTCAGACCGAAACTTCACCTCCTAACACTTGTTTTTATCCAGGTGATTAAACAAATTCAGTTCAAACAACTTTATTTATCCCTGAAGGGCAATTTAAGGTGCAGAGTGACTTAAAATTTCACATGGCACAGGCACAATGGAAAAGGAAAAAGAAAGAACTTTACAATTCTATGATTAAAAAACACAAGACATCATAAGTGACTTACTGTGTTCATGTTAATGTGTTTAAATTGCACAGATTAGCTGTTTTGTAAGTCAAAACAAAAGTTTTTTTCAAAGAAACAAAGTCCAATGACTAAATAGTTCAATTCCAGTTCAATTCCTCCGGTGTTTCATTTCTTCCTTATCATCTCTCTTTCTCTTCTGCTGAATCTCAGTCTTCAAAAGGATCACATTCACCAAACAGATTAAATTAAACTATGAAATACCTCATGTATGTCAACATATGAGTTATAATATTAATAATAAGTGTGTGGTCAATATAAGTATTTTTTTAATTGCTCAGAAAAGTCTTCCTATTGTTTCTAGATGTTTTAAATTTAATTAAAGCACTCTAGACCTGATGTTTTTTTTTTTATTGTTTGAGATTAACCCCCTCCCCTCCCCCCATGCTAGTGTAAAAGTAAAGATGGAAGTATGTAAAAACTTAATAAAGCCACTTTTTTGTTGTACTTTTGGATTTTACTGGGACACTGTCCCAGTAAATTTAAAATGAAAAATGTAAAAGAAAATACCTCCAAATGAGACTTTTCACAGCCATTACTGGGTTAAATGTATTTGCTATTAAAATTGATTAATACGATTAATTAATTACAGATGCAGATTAATTAATCGCAAAAACAAAAAATAATAATGACAGCACTATTTTTTACATCTGCTCCTGATTTACAACAATGAATACCGAAAAACTCTGAAATCGAGTTTTATAACAAATCCTTTTATAAATGTCCTCCATCATGAGAAAAATACTACAGGAATTTGTTTAAAAACACCTTTATTTTTTGGATCATAGAATGTTTTGGCTTCTCAATAGTTTTTGCAATACTGAAATCAGTTGCAGTGATGACGATTTTTACTGGTGAAAGACTCTTCAAACAGTAAGGCCATTCATTGGTGTTGTAGCTCAATATTTACCTCTTCGCTGCTGAACTCATTCATTTGAAATCACAGCGGCATAACTGTGTACTACATTTACTTTCCTTCCTGAAAACTTGCAAAAGCTCCCTGCATGTTTTCGCGTCCCACAATTTGTCTGCAACAGCCATTTCACAGATTGCAGGCAGAGGGCCGGGGGAGCCAGCTATTCATCCACTTCAATGCAAACATGATCTGTTTGAATGGCTGAGAGTCATAAGCCAAGGCATTCCTGTGTGGGTAGCCCTCCCTACACAACAGAGAACAACTGTGCTACTGTGTTTGTCTTCACTAGACAAATCTTTCAGATATGATGGCAATAGATCATTTTGAGTTGGAGCAGAGGCTACTGAGGCGAGTCTTTTTTATTTCAAATCCAACTGTTGCAGGGCTTTCATGTATCTCATTGAGCAGTCAGAAACAGGCCAATTACTGCTCACAAAGACATTTCACTCTTTCCATCTGCTCAAATGCTTAATTTAATCAGAGGACTTTTAAAATGTACAGACTATTTTAGTGAAACAGTAATCCAAGACTCAAATGAACTTGTTTGTGTGAAGAAATCCTTCTAAACCCATTCAGTTAGCCACAGAGTAAATCACTGACAAAAACAAACCACATAGCACAATTATAACATACAATTTTTATTCCTCTAGTAAACTTATGTTATTCTGCACAGCAGCATATACAGTAAAATATAAATAACACATTTCTTCAGTGTTTCTTTTTCTCTTATTCATTTAATTAAAAAGCTCTGTCAAAAGTGGCAAATGCTGACAGCCTTTTTCAACAGCCACACTCTTAATGAAAACAGTGGACAGCTAAGCTTTCTAAACTAAGGGATTTTTCACTATTTACACCTTCTGGTGAGCAAAGCGTAGAGCTTTTTGAAAACCTGCTTCCAAAATGTTAAATGTAACAAAGTTAAAATATAATTGTTATACAAAGATAAAAAAATACTTTCAAAACCCTTATAAATGGCAGCACTAAAAAAAATCAACCACTGTAAATGTTCATGCAAGTATAAAATCCCATTGAGGTAACACCCTCTGAAGTCACTTGTGTTGATAATATGCTGACTAAACATAACGGTATTTAACAGCATATCTGTCTGTCTATGATGCAGTTGTACTTCTTTGGTTAAACAAACTGTCAGAAATGACCAGTTCTGCAACTGACAACTTTAAACATACATTCACGACCCTTTTTGCATCATTCTGGGACTCTTCACATAACAAGTAATGCAGTTTTTGTTTGCTAACACGTGTTCATTGTGATTAAAATGGAGCTTGATTTGTATTATCATTTTATATAATTATATAAGCTGACAAGTACTACATTTTTTTCACCTAAACATGTTATCAGCAATGGTAAAAAGGACCATCCAGAACAACGATTTTAACAATTCTAACCAACAAAAAAGATTCATCCATATGGGAATGTAAACAAAATACAATTTGTATCGTTTATGTGTGTGAGAGAGATCTGTTCTCATCTCATGGAACTGGAACAAAAATTTGGCATAGCAACAAGTCATTAAAACATTCCCCAGTGAGTATGATCTCTAAACAGTGGCTGCATTGTCTTTTTCTTTCTGCCTCATAGATCAAATATCAACTTTTCAAGCAAGCTGGAAAACATGTTGGCGCTTTTACGCAGACAGACAGGATCAAAGAGTTCCTCTTTCAGTCAGATGCACACAAGTGTTCATTAATAACGCATTCTTGAGCTTCTTAAATGGCAAACAAAACTTTGGTTTTCTGAGGCAGAAAAGAAAGCAGAGAGCTTAGCTCAGCATACAAAATACTTGGCAGAAATAGATAATGACATTCATCTGTGTATCTCCCTACATGACAAAATACTTTTTTTTGAAATAGTAGTAGTCACACTTGATTATTAGTTGGTGTGTAAATGCTTGGAAGCCTAAGAACTACAGAGAAAAACAAATCAAAATGTTCTTGTATGTGAGTAGAGAACTTGAAAAATATAACCTCAAAAAAGCCAAAACTATAATGCTGTAAAACGAGGGTAACTGTTTGTAATGAAATGAAAGAAGTCACCTGGAAACATTTCAGTGCAAATGAATTAACGTTTAGTCTGACTGTTTAAAATATTTTCATCCTCTTACCCCCCACAGCCCTCCCCCCTTTCAATGGTCTCTGCGTCGCCTGGTCTTTAGACAGTGGGCAGTATTTGATGGTGTGGGCATTGTCTCCGTTGGCACTGCAGAGGGGGCAGGTGTAAGCCCTCAGGATCGGGCATACGACCCTGCCATCGGGCATCTTCAGGACGTGGGACCCAAAAGCTTCCTCCGGTGCTCCGTTATTTCGGCAGAAGACGCAGATTTTGGGCTCCTGCTTGCTCCTGGAAGCAGGTTTGCGCACTTTCCTCTCCATGCCAAGCAAGTCGAAGCTCGAGATGCTCCCATTAAAACTCACGTCCCGCTCCGGCAGCTGGACGCCAAGCTGGTTTCGGAGGGGACTCAGGATGGAAAAGCGCTGTTTCAAATCCAGGATGGAGGTCGGCGGGGGGCTTCTGGACGGGCAGCAGCAGTCGACATGCCCGGTCTCTCCACCGCCACCACCGATTACGCAGGAACAGGGCTGAGAGTCATCCAAACCCAGGGTGGCTTTCAGAGACTCTGTGATGGAGTTTGGATTGGGAGGCAAACTCAGTTTATTACTCTTTGTAACCAAAGTCGTCAATCCGAGATAGTCGTTCCAAAAATTAAAAGTGTAGTCATAAGGGCTGCGCGCATTTAAGTAGCTGTGGTTGAGAAAATCCATGGCTATTCTGATCGGGAGTTTGTCGTAAAACAGCCAATTTAATCCGAGAAATGCAAAAGTCCGGGCGGCTGTCCTTTCCAAGCAGCGTTCCTGGTCCGTTTGAGCGTCCAGCAAACAGGTTTCTGGTTATAAGGAAACGGGAGGCGGGGCGCCCCCATCCGAGCCCAGACTGTCACCAGCGCCAGGGCCATTTTTTCTCTCTTTCTTTTTTAATTGGACAGTTTCGCTTTCCTGCAGGCGTGCGCTTTAATGGCAACATCAATCTGGGGCAAGATCCGCCGCTTTCATGCTAAAGGACCTTTAATTTGCTTTAATGAGCACAGATGACCTGACTTAAAATAAGAATAGTTTTATTGTTGCACATATTTTAATCACGGGGCAAATTTAACATGAATTTATGACCGTACTCTGATCAGTTTAGGACTTCAGGTTCTTCAACAGGGGGCAGTAGCCTATCACGATATAAAGGTCAAAAACCTGAGCACCTCTTTCTCCATACAGGACACAGCCCAGAAAACAACAGCCAGTCTGGTTTAGTCAATAGATCGCTTAAAGGAATGCGTCTCCACCGCAGTTATTCCATCATTCACTCAGCTTCCTTTGTTTTTCCCTTTGGGGAAATGTAACAAAAATATTATAAGAGTAGATCAAGATGAACACAGCTCTCACACAACACCCACACACATTAAATAACCCACAAGCAGAATAAAATACTGTTATAATTTTAACAAAGTCGATTCAAAAGTAATTGGATATAAATTCAAGTGTGCTGATGACAGGTTCAACAAATGTTTTTTCATGAAATTGTTTAAGGCAAAGAACTACATAATTCTGAGTGTGAATTTTGTACAGTCATTTTGATAACTTTTAGTTTTATTTTTTCCTATTCAGCAGTTGAACAAATAAATAGAAGCTATACCGTGGCTCCAGACTAAATGTTTGCACTGGTTGCACCGGTGCGCCAACCTTTTTCCTTAGGTGCACCAGCCCTGAAGTTTGGTGCACCCACCTTCTCAACCACATTGCATTTATTTCAGCAGTTTTACATGGTCACTTTCCTTTTTAATTGCTGTCAATATCGGCATTAAATACTTTAAAATAGTTACCTTACAAACTGGTGAACATAAAGCCCTTTATTTGAAACACAATTCCACAATCATGACAAATTACATAAAACGTTGGTAAAAGGGTAATAAAGGGGTGTCAAAAGCAGAGTTCATTAATGGAAGCAAGTACTTTTTCTTCACAGTGATGGCATTAAGGCCCTGAAAATCTATGCATGGATGAAGGGAACCATGCTTCTTTCCCACAAAGAAAAACCAGCCCCGACCGATGAGGACGTAGGACAAATAAGGCCTGAACCCAAAGAATCAGAACTATAGCGTTCCATTGCTTGGGTGCTCTGATTGGGACTGCTGACAATCCCTGATCATATGACCTCTCTGACTGCAGTAGAAGCACTAACCTGCCCGCCTCCATCGCTCAGCCGATGTGAGCCGACTTTGGTCTAACTGCACAGGTTCCTCCAGCCCGGAGGAGTTGATGGGTGCACCTGAAGGGGTAGAAACAAAGCAGTTAAGTCCAGGCCGAGATGGACCCTGTAGCCTCTGCCTCAGCCGGTAAAATGAGTGATCTGCTGTGGAGCGTCCATTCCGATTTCTCTCACGGCTCAAGCGTTCATCATCATCTGTCAAAGGAGACTTCTGAGCAGGAGCTGTAAGCGGAACCGCCCCTCCTGGGTGGTTGCAGCAATTTTTAGGAAATCTTTGTTGGTGATTTTGCAGAGGAGCTGTGGATCCAACAATCCCGTTTGACACGCAACTTTTAATGAGTTACTGCGGGACCCCTCGTAGCGCCCGCTGTGCAGCGCTCAGCGCAGACACTTCATTCCAAGAAGTGCATTTAATTCACAAAAAGTGTTTCTATTGCAGTTAAGTGAAAAATGTCCATTTCGATACGCCCCTAAAACCACCTCCAAGCCCAGAAACTTTTTTGATAAGTGCAAGTTTTTTTTCGAAATGGTGGTGTTTCCATGAAGCGAATTTAGTATCGCAAATTCAGTTTCAGAGGTAATGGAAACGCGACTAATATAACCGGTGTTTCCCACATTTAGCAGGTCCGCAAACGCCTCACTTGTTCTCTGCGTTGTGTTCATTCAAGAAGGACGAGGTAACTTCGGTTTCATTCTAGTTTATTCTGAGGTGAATGCAAAACACCAAATCTGTGACTGCAGGTCTCCAGAACATGAATACCTTCCTCAACAGAAACAGCGCAACCTTTCGCACAAAACATCTCATACATGCAAGTGGACTACTATGCTGCTGCTCTGTTACCGTGACAACTCACTTCGTTTTAAATAGGTAGTCAGCTTTTTATATAGATTAAAACATATTTTTAACGTATAAAAGAAACATGTAAGTGCTCCTATTTGATTACATTTTTATCTCCTTGTTGAGAGAACACAGTATAAGCGGGTCAATATCCTTTGACGGCTTCTTTTCATGCGCTTATTTTTAAACACAGGAAAAATGAAGGTAAAGAAATACCGCTTAATTTCTGTTGGTTCTAATCTGTTTTAAGCAGCAAAGTTGCTGCCGTGTTAAAAGGCACTGTTTAAAGAATCGTTCAGGTACATACATGTACATTTATGGTACAAAATTGTTCTGTACATGCAGTAAATATAACATTTTTCAACATAGATATCTGCGGCTTGTAGCCCGGTGTGGCCTGTATATTTTTATTTATTTATTTATTTGAAATAGAGCGGATGCGGTTTACATACAGGTGCGTTCTATAGTCCAGAAAATACAGTAATCCGAGATTTCTTTTTAGCACTATAGCCAGACTGACCAGCAGTCAATGTTCAGTGGAATAATGTATTCCTGTTACTCTCAGCTCTGAAGAATTTCTTACATTTTTTCAATAGTATACAGGATGATCTAACCCACTGGGTCAACCTGCCTCTGTCACTCAAGGGCAAGGTAGCCACAGTAAAAATGAACATCTTACCAAAAATTTATTCAAAAAATTAATTATCTCTTCTCAATTATCCCCCCACAACCACCACCAAAATGGTTCAAAACATTAGATTCAGGCATATCCAGCTTCTTATGGAACAACAAACCAGCAAGAATTTAAAATCTGCAAAAAGCTGTGGAGGCTTACCTAACTTCCACAACTACCTTCTTGCCAACAGATTACAGTACATCTTAAGATGGTTAAAAACAGTCCAGAAACCAACCCATGAATTGATTCGGAACAGGCATTTTGTGGAAAGATTAACCTGTCAGATCTACCATTTATATGCCCAACAATAAAAAGCATGACTGCTACCAAAGTAGTAATATAAGCACCACTCTACCAGCCTGGTGGACATTTTTCTTTCAAACTTCATGCCTCTCATGAGTGGTTTCAAGGGGCTAAACAGGTGAAAGTCTGAAGGGGCAAGGTCTTGGCTGTAAGGGGGATGAGGGAGCAGTTCCCAGCCCATCTCGTTGATGGTCAGCACCATTTGGGCTGCTGTGTGAGGCTTTGCAATGTCATCATGCAAGATGACTCCTGACTGATGACCCCTACATTTGTTCTTTACGTCTTTCTCGACCTGCCTCAGCAGTTCACAGTAGTTGGCACTGTTCACACTGCTTCCTTTCTCAAGGAATGAAATGGTGATTGGGCCTTGCATATCCCAAAAAAGTGTTGTGAGCCAACCTGTACACACCTCAAATATGTAGGAATGATTCCTTTAATTGTCTAAATGTATTCTGCTAACAAGGTTACTCGTATCTAAATATATATATATTATAATATTTCACAATATCTGAGTAAATCTAATCAATTTTTTTTAGCCAAACATTGGACATTGCAGACTGACAAGTGTTTTTTTTTATCAAATCATTAAAAATTTTTTGATTTCTACAAATCAAACATACTTGGAAATTCAACACAACTTACACACAGTAAAACTGTGTCCTGCTTACTCAAAATTTGCAGTTAAATATGAGTTAGTGTTGTTTGTAATTCAACATGCTTAAAATTAAAGTTATTTGTTCATGTCCTTATGGGATATCAAGGTTAAGGCAGTGACTGTTTGTTTCAGGATTTGTTCAGAATGACACATCACTTTATTGGACATATTTACAATGTCAGTAAGTCATATGGGAGAATGCGGAAGTGCATCCCAAACATACAGGGGAAGATTGCAGTCCGGGCTTGAACCCAGACATGTCTTACTCTGATGCTGTAATATCAAAGCTGCGCATCAAGATAATGGTAAACTGTAATCAGTCCTCACCACTTTAGAAAACTAGCAAGTTTGGGTGTGTTTATTTGTCAAAAAAGACAGCTACCCAGAAAATGCTGTGTGCAGAGATCAGGTTATCATGAAAGATTTGTTCATCCATGGATTTTTCACTACTTTAGGAATACAGGAATGTAGGAAATGTTTTTGTTGTAACGTGAATTAAGAAACATATTTGTTATTGTCAGTGACAAAGAAAGCTCGTTTTGATGTTTTAACAGTTTATCAATGAGACATATTTGTAGATAAAGACAAGAAAAGAAGAAGAGCAAAGGAAGAAAAAGTGACCACAATCGAAACAATACTGACACTAAGAGTCAAGGACCTGCAGTGTATTCCCTGGAGTCTAACTCCTAATTCCGGCAAAAGAGAAAAAGAAAGTGCCTCTGTCTTAACTACTGGGCTACAGCAGCTAACTAAAACATAGTCTCTGTCTTTCGCCAGGTTCATACTGGACACGGACGGAGTGTGCACGGTATCCCTTTCACTTGCAAATCACATCAGACGCGACCAACAATAATCATAAGTGGTTTTTATTTAAGATTTGAGAGTTAAAATAAATACATTCTTACTGCAACATATTTCAGGCAGTTACGTTACGTTGTTTCTGTTCCAGACGGTGGTGGTGGTGTTGTGGGTGTGTGTGGTGGTACGGCAAAAATACTTTTTCGCCTAGGGCGCAATGCAGCCCACGGCCGGGACTGCGTGAATCACTTGCGGCTCACGCAAAGAATAGACAAGACGCCGAAACATTCCGCTGCACGGTGAGAGCTGGCCGCAGAGGTCTGTGGCACTTCGTGTCTGTTGTGAATTACATCATGGTTAACAAAGGCGCCGAATGGAAGCAGCCTCCTTTTCTGTGCTGCTTTGCGGCGATTCCACATTCAGTGTTAACCAGGTGTTATGAGCCTGGCAACTGCACACACATCCACTTGCACTGGGTTCTTCTCCTGGATCTCCATAACACAACGCTGAGAAGCAGAGCCCCTAGCTACTAGGATGGCAAAGCTCTCCCGAAAACTGGCGTAGATGAGAAGGCTCTCCAACCAGACTGCTGCAGATGAAAGAGACGGGGATGTCATCGCAATTGCGCAGACTGTGAAAAAAATTCAGTGAAATAAAATTTGTTGAAAATGTTCTGTGCATTCATGTCACATATTTACTTCACCAATTCATATTTATTTTACAAATGACATGCTATAGTTTTTTTAGGATTTTTTTATTCTTAAATTTAAATGTTATGCTTTATATGTTGTAATTGCTGCTGACAGAAATTGAGTTCTGTGGTTCAAATGTAGGCCTACCTATAATTCCTTTTGTATACTAACGAATAACTATGGTACAATTTTACACTATTTAGATGTTTTGTCATTGCGCCACTAAAAAGTGTGTTTTGTATAGTTTATGGACATTTTTTAAAACATAAAAAAAATAGTTAAACTGTTTTTATTTAGTTCTGTGGGGTGTTATTTTATCTAGTAAGAAGCATACATTTTTACGCTTACTCAATGTTCTCAGCCTTGTCACTACTAAAAGCAAGAGGGTAGTGATGTTAAGAATTATCCAATGTAATTATTTTTCTGCTATCTAAAATAATTAAGCAATTTAAATGTATGACTACAACCCTGAAGAGTAAGTTTTTTTTCAGTGTAGGGTCTTCGATTTTGAAGTTTCTTTTTCATCAGACAAATCAGTACTTTTCCAAACAAACTCAGTTTTGCAAAGTTGCTTCTGCTGCTGTTATGAGGCATTCAATTTCATAAAACACTTCAACACAAAAAGCATAAAACTTTCAAAAACCAGATACATGTATTAAAAGCTCAGCATTCAGGGGCCTCAAGAACCAGTGGCAAACGCTTTTGGTATGAATGCAAAACATCCAAATAGTCTCTTTTAGAACATTGTCCGTCTTTCCAAGTATGAAAGTGTCTTTTTCACCAGCAACTACAAAGAAAAATATATATATTTTCCCTGGCATTTTTACTGTAAGCTCTGAATTCAAATTCAGAACATTAGTAGACAGCTTGTGTTGTTTAAGCTCCATGAATATTTTCTGGAACACTTCAGATGTGATGCACAAAGGCCAAGTTAAGTGCATATATCAGACCTAGAAGCAGGGCACATGCTGAGGCAGCCAAAGGCTGGTCATGTCATACTTCCACTCCCTCAATGACAATGCAGATGTTTTCTGGTGGATCTGTCAATCCCTTTCCCTCTTTCCAAATAAGAAACACAGCCATAACAAGTTGTTTCAGTTCCCTATGACCATCTTCTCCATCGCTGTCCTGTAGTGATAAAAAAAAAACTTTAAAGGTTTGTTGCAGAATTAAGAAAACAAATCATTAATAACACCATCTATATGTTGACTCCAGTCGTGTTTTGATGCATGAAAAAAATACTGAAACAATTTTATGCTCTTGAATGTTTGTTTTAAGTCCCTAACATCATGTAAATGCTACCAGATGCTGCTTAAGTTTTGTGTTTATTCATGTTCTTTTTCTGATGTTCTGTTTAAATTTAAATCCAATTGTCCTCCATAGATGTATTACCAGTCTTTGCTGCATTTAGCCTGCCCTGACATCCTTTATTCCTTCAAATCCTAAGCATATTTTTAAAAAATCCAAAAAACCCATTAGTATTTCTAAATTTAGTCTTTTGTTCAATTGTGATACAATTGTTTAAAATTTGTAAAACTTACAAAATATTCTCTAAGAAGGTCATCTGCATCCTCTCCAAGGAAGCTGATGAGACGTTTTAGAACACACTCTCTAGGCATCGATGTCTTCAACCTGGGGGAAAATTTTTTTAATTAATATTTAAAATACAGAGATTGTTCCACATGTCAACAAGAGGTAGAAATATAGTTAGACATCCCTATGGACCAGCCTTAGGTCCAACAGATCTGAAATTTTAGTATATATTTAGTCAGTATATAATGAGTTTCCTTTCATCATTTCCATGCAGAATAGTTTTGTGTCTCTGGTCTCCAGTTTCTTGTTGCTTCTCAGGTTGTTTTTTATTTTTTTTGGAGGTCATGTGATTTTCTACTAGAGTGAATTTTGCCTTTTGCCTTTGTGGCTTCCCAAGTTTTTGTGGAACTCTTGTATTAAAGACTCTTTGTTTTTTAGAGCTGCCAGCTGTCCTGCGTTTGTGTCCACCTAACAAAACCTGACAACTCGGGTGAAAATAGAGAAGGGTCCAGAAATAAAATAAGTTTTCCCGTCCAATAAAAAAGAATACAGATCAATAAAGTCCCTTTTTGTCACCTCTAACTGGTGGAGTGTAGTGTCATTAGTCCTAACATGAACAATTATCTGGGGTCATGGTAGATGGGAGAGATCACAAGAGGTCTGGGAGTTTTTGAAGGATGTCTGTCACAGTAGCTCCTGAACGGCATGAAAGTAGCTAATATTCCTAGTTATAGAGTCTCCAATGATCAAAGTTGATGGAGTTAAGAGTGACCGGGGTATGGTGCAATGGGACTTGACAGATGCGGTGACCGCTCCCTCCTACTCAGTTGTTGCAGTTCCTGGAGTTGAGGGGGGTGACGGGACGATTGCACCAGTGAAAGTTGGTTGAGGCCGACAGCCCACTCGGTCACCGCTTTCCAGAGGAGTGTGATCCTCCGGTTCGCCATGCTCACAGGCCATTTCAGGGAATTGCTCTCCAGCCCTGTTTCTGGAAGTGAAAGTGGACGGTGAGCTGTGTGTGTGTTTGTGTGTGTAGAGAATGGGTTTAGTTGGCCTAATCAGGGCTTTCTTTGCTCCCCGAACAAACACCGTAGCCCAGGACAGATAATGTCTTGGTGTGGAGCAGGAGGACGACCGCAAACACTCTGCTCTGGGTTCCATGGGAGAGTGACATGAGGGGTGGTAAGCTCCGTGATCATTTCGGATTGCTTTGAGGCTAATTCATTGGCACTGGCGAGGAGTGTCTCATTTTGAGTGAGTTCTGTAGCTGGTTTAGTGATTCTTTCCTTAAGTGAAGCAACAGTCTTGTTTGTCTGATCAAAAGAGGTAGGGCAGGTCCCCTCTTTAACCCTGGCAGACTCGGGGCGACAAAAAACCACATGAATGCTTCCTAAGTGCATCAGTGACTCCGGTTCACAGCTTCCTCAGAATGCGATGCTTAACGCACAAACGCACACACACCTACCGGAAAGCAGTTTTACTGGCTTAATGAGTACACTCTGACTTATGTTTATTCCTCTCTTCAGGTTACTTCTGTCAAGGTCGCTTGTCTTTCGTAAAACAAAATACACACAAGGAACCATTTCCGCTTAAAAAAAAACAAACTTCAGATTCCGGATTGAGTCGACCTCCATCTGCCATTGTCTCTGCAGCTAGGTTCTGTTGCATTTGTGTTGAGCCAGTGTGGCAGTGATGTGCAATTTAGCTTTAAGATAAGATGAGTATGCTTTTTATTATTAAAAATCAAAATCACATGTTAAGTAGACATGTCTATTCTATGATTACTTTTTTCTGTCTGGGTTTTCAATGTTTCTTTGGTTAAAAAAAAAGTAGCAAATGGACGAATTTTCTGTTCAAATACACAATAAATTAGATTAGATTAAATAGATTCAGACTGCGCCACACAAACTGACTGGAGCTGCAGTTTACACATGCGCTTTACTGTTTCTGTCTTTCTGTCATAAAATATAGTATATCTTTACCCTTTTCTATCTGCTAAAAATGCGAATTAGAAATACACTAGGTGAGGCCTGCTGTACACGAGCCTCATCCCAGTACATGTGACTCAACGCAGACGGTATTGGTAAGCCCAGAGAATGTGGCACAGCTTCTATAGAATACAAGTATTTGCGGTAGCAAGTCAAGTGCAGCCATCTAGTAATTCTTTCATATTGTTGAGTATCATTTTCTAAATGGAGGATTACGTCTCTAAACTCAGGAACTTCTTTAGACACGTCACTGGCAGTGATCTCCACTGAGACAGATACTTTTAAAACAGAAAACAAACACTTCTACAAACAGGTTGTCCATGTTTCTTTAGAAGGAACGGCACACGGACTTCTTTTATAAGTAAAAGTAGGTCAATAATAACAATGTTGCTTTTTTTTAATCTACAGTTTGTAAAAGAAAAATGTTAAAATGAAAATTTCAATAACCCAATCAATGCCAATCAATGGTGAATAAGCTACTCTGTAGGGTTCATAAGTTTGCAAATCGTAATGATGATGTCAGTGCCTCTGTCACGAAGAGGCGGAGACGTGTGGATCCATGTGCAACCGGTTTAATGATTTAGAACATGAGCAAGACATAGTCTAAAATCCAGGCAAGGGTCAAAACCACAAGGGCAGCCAGGATGGCGAGAGACAGGCAAGGTCAAGGCTCAGAAGATCAAACCAGAAGTATAAACGCTCAGACTGTCTGCTAGGCAAAACTTTGCAAAGGGCAGAGTCTAAACAGGACCTATAAGTATGGTGAGGTTGATGAGAAGATCAGACACAGCTGGTGGAGACGTGGTGAATGAAAATTCAGGAGAGGGCTCCCTCTGATGGTCGGAGGTGGAGCCTGGCTGAGGCATGACTTTGCCCACACACACACACGGCGACGGGGAAGACCACGGGGTCAAGGAGCGGGTCAGTCCGGGTGGTTGTTATAAAAATCGGAGATTAGGGTGGTGTCGAGAATGTCATCAGTGTCGACCCAGGAATGTTCTTCTGTGCCGTACCCCTCCCAGTCTACTAGATACTGGAGCCGACCACCCCACACCCGGGAATCCAGGATTCTGTTGACAAGGTAGGCCTCCTTGCCATCCACTATCAGAGGGGGCACCGTGGTGTTGACGGACTTGGAGGGTAATGCCCCAACGTGAGGTGCAATGGCAGGCTTGAGCAAAGAGATGTGGAAGGTGGGAGAGATTCTGTACTCTGGAGGCAAAGCAAGACGGAAGTACACAGGCATGATTTGTTTTATGATCATGAAGGGACCAACAAACCTTGGGCTGAGTTTCATGCAGGAAAACTTCAGACGGAGATCCCGAGTCGACAGCCACACCCACTGACTGGACAGGAGGTTAGGTCTGGTACGACGGTGCCGGTCAGCCTAGGCTTGAAAATGACTAACGCCTCCCATAGCTGAAGATGCGCTGCCTCCCAGGTCTCTCCGCTGCGTCGGAACCAGTCATCCACAGCTGGTAGTTCTGTGGGACCCCAAGACCAGGGAAAGAATGGTGGCTGCACCCCAAAGACACACTGGAATGGATTTAGTGCAGTAGATGCCTTCTTAAGGGAGTTCTGGGCATATTCTGCCCATAACAGAAAGTGGCTCCAGTCCTTCTGATGCTTTGGGCAATAGGTCCTCAGGAACTGGGTGATCTCTTGGTTGAGCCACTCTACTTGTCCATTCGATTGGGGGTGATAGCCAGATGTAAGGCTGATGTTGATGTTCAATCCCTTGCAAAGCTCCTGCCACACATGTGAGGTAAATTGCGGGCCTTGGTCCAAAACAATGTCTTCGGGAAGACCATAGTGTCTGAAGACATGGGTGAGCAGTTGCTCGGCAGTCTCCATAGCGGTGGGCAGCTTGGACAAGGGAAGGAAAAACGATCAATGACAGTGAGGATGGTGGTGTTACCTTTGGAGCGAGGTAGGTCAGTGATGAAGTCCACCTCTATGTGAGCCCAGGGATGTTACAGTGTGGGCAGTGGTTGTAGGAGCCCGGCTGGGAGCTGACGAGGGGTTTTAGCCATCTGACACTGGGTGCACGCCGTGACGAATTGAGCCACATCCACCTGCATGGTGGACCACCAGAAGCAGTTTGACCTGACGTTCTGAGTTCCTGCTATACCAGAGTGTCCTGCTGACGATATGTCATGCACCAGGTGAAGAACCTTCTGCTGATGAGATGGGGGTATGTAAACTCAATCGGCAGGACATGATGGAGGAGGTGGTTCGTTCTGATTGATGTACGTCAGCTCTGTGATGATATCCCACTATATGAGAGCCAGTATTAAGGAGGCGGGTACCACAGGCTCGGCAGAACTCAGTCCTTCACCCTCCATTTCATGTAGGCGGGAAAACGTGTCCGCCTTGCCGTTCTTGGAATCTGGTCGAAGGGTTATCTGAAAGTGGAAACGGGAGAAAAAGAAAGACCAGCGTGGTTGACGAGGGTTTAGCCTCTTAGCTGACTTGATGTACTTTAGATTCTTGAGGTCAACACCAGGAAAGGATGTGGCGCCCCCTCAATACCAGTGTCTCCGCTCCGTGAAGGCCTCTTTCGTGGAGAGCAACTTGCAATCCCCCATGTCGTAGTTCCTCTCTGTGTCACAGAGTTTCCTGGAATAAAATACACGTGGATACTGTGCTGGACTCATGGGAACCTTTCCCACTATCCAGTTAGTTAAACACCTCCACACAAGGAACCACAGACGCCGAGATGGGTTTGCTTCCGTTTTATATGGCAGGTGTGAAACTGCAAACAACAATGCAGAGCATGCTCAACAAGCCACAAAATGTACAAATAAAAGGTAAATCTCTATATAGAAAAGTTGTTATAAAACATGCACTTACAGGGAATGCCTTTTTGAACCTTTAACACAGCTTTAAAACACTATTAATCATCTCAACATCTGACTTGTTGTCTCTGACTGGTCTTGCTACGACTCTGCCCTCGTGCTCTGAAAGTTGTATGCTAGCGAGCTTTTTAAAGGGACAGTTCACACAAACAGTTGGCATAGCCAAAGGCAGTTTCTCCTAAAGGGAAAGTGTAAATATGAAATGGCAAGGTCAAAACAGATACATCTTGGAGGGCTGACCATGACGCTAAGACAGAACTGCCCTGATGCCTGTGTTTGAGGCATCCACCTCCACAATAAACTGTATGGAAGGATCCGGATGACGCAGGATGGGTGCATGTGAGAAGTGTTGTTTGAGGTTTCTGAAAGCTGAGACGGCTTCCGGAGTCCACTGTAGGTGCTTGGGTGTCCCCTTGAGAAGAGAGGTGACGCCACAGAGCTGAACCCACGGATGAAGCGGCAGTAGAAATTGGCGAAGCCGAGGAAGCGTTGCAGTTCCTTCACGGTGGTAGGTGCAGGCCACTGCAGCACGGCCTCTACCTTGCTCTCATCAATGGCCACGCCCTGAGCACTGATTATGTAACCGAGGATAGGGGATGGAGGTTCTGTGGAATTCACACTTCTCTCGTTTGGGAAACAGATGATTATCAATCAGCCGCTGTAGTACCTGACTGACGTGGGAGACATGATCTTCAAGACTGTGGGAATAAATAAGAATGTCATCCAAATATACAATGACGACGCAGTTGAGCATGTCTCTGAAGACGTCATTGATAAATGCCTGGAACATGGAGGGGGCATCACCAGATATTCGTAATGGCCTGTAGTGGTTAAAAAAAGCTGTTTTCCATTCATCCCCCTCATGGATGCGGATGAAGTTATAAGCGCTGCGCAGATCCAATTTAGTGCATGTTTTGGCCAGATGCAGCAGCTCCAGGGCTGGGGGAACCAGTGGTATGGGGTGCTTGAACTTTGTGGTGCTTTCGTGGAGATTGCTGTAGTCAATGCAGGGGCGAAGACCACCATCTTTCTTTTTCCACAAAGAAGAAGTAGGTGAAGTAGATGGTCGAATAAATCCCTTTTGTAGTTCCTCTTGGATGTAAGCCTGCATGGCTTCAGTTTCTGGTTGTGACAAGGGGAACGCCCTTCCTCCCGCTGGAACAACTCCATATAGAAGGTCATTTGGTGCAGTCATATTCTCGGAGAGGGTGTAACCATGTGGCTTTTTGTTTGTTGAACGCCTCCTCTAAATCCTGATACTGGGGAGGTAGAGAGTCCTGAGCGGTGATGAAGTTGTCCATGGTGATCTCGGTAGCGGCTAGCTGGTAACGTTGTGGTTCGGCTGAAGCTCCAGACAGGTGGAGATGGTGATGAAGGCGACAGACCAGTGACTCAAACTTTAGTGTTTTTGTCGACCAGATGATGGAGAGATCGTGGGTCTCTAGCCATGGTAGTCCCAGGATGAGGGTACAAGTGGGGAGAGTCAAAAGCAAAGAACCGGATGAATTCTTGATGTTGGTGCTGGATGTCAAGTTGAAGATCCGGAGTCAGGAACTTGATCCGACTTGAGCCGAGGGGACGACCATCTAGGGCGTAAACTGCCACCCGCGACTCGCAGGGCAGCAGAGGAATAGAGTTAGCTTGGGCAAAAGCCAAGTCAATGAAATTTCCTGCAGCCCCTGAATCTATCATAGCATTGGTCTACGTGGACCCCAGCTGCATAGGTTCTGCGGGAGAAGCCCACGCGCCCAGGTTTGTAACAGATTATCCAGGCGGATGGTGACTGAGATAAGCTGATCCAAGTCCATATGCTCAACTCTACAAGCGACCTCGCGTTGGAGGTCTGGGTTCAGTCCTCTGCTGAAAACGGTCTTGAGAGCCGTTGACGTCCAGTCCGTCTGGGCAGCTAATGGAATATGCAGCGGCGTCTCATCTCCTTGTTTAACGTCCATGAGCTACTCCCCTGGATCCTTTCCTTCGCTGGTGTGCTGGAACACAGAGAGCAGCAGCCGAGTAAAATCCTCATATGAGTGAAAAGACTGAGATCCTCCGGATCAAACAGTGGCTAACCACTCCAAAGCCTCCCCCAACAACAAGGAGCACAAGAAGGACACCTTGGCTTCCTCTGTGGGGTACATATTAGCTTCTTGGTGGAGAAACAGCTGGCACTGCATAAGGAACCTGTTGCATTGTTCGGGTTGCCCCGTAAACTTATCCGGCAAAGAGAGATGGGACTAGAACTGTTAGCAATGCCAGAATCCCCTGATCTTGCTGACATGGAGGAAAGCAGCGCGGAGTGAGACGGCAACGTGGGTGTTGGATTAGCCACCAGGTTAGCTGTAGCAACGCCATGATGGATTCAGTGGCAGCCGTCAGACGATGAAGCTGTCCTCTATGTTCCAACAACGTGGTTGTAAATTCTGCAGGATTCCAGGGCATGAGTACACTCATTGCTGGATCTGGGTATGGCAAAGTCTTCTGACATGAAGAGGCAGTGACATGTGGATCCATGTGCAACCGGTTTAATCATTTAGAACATGAGCAAGACATAGTGGAAGTAAAAAATCCAGGCAAGGGTCAAAACTACAAGGGCAGGCAGGATAGCGAGAGACAAGCATAGTCAAGGCACAGGAGATCTAACCAGGAGTATAAACACTCAGACTCCCTGCTAGGCAAAACAAGACTTCTCAAAGGGCAGAGTCTAAACAGGACCTATAAGTATGGTGACGAGACACAGCTGGTGGAGATGTTTTGAATCAATATTCAGGAGAGGACTACCTCTGATGGTCGGAGGTGGAGCCTGGCTGAGGCATGACAGCCTCACTAGTCACGAACCTCACCAGACATCACTGCAGTGTAGCGATGGCTCATTCTATTTAGCGTTTAAACTTTGCACAGTGGCATGCGTCAAAGAACATTCAGGTGAGGAATCTGCACCACATTTTGGGGATGGTTCCTAAACGTATCAGACAATGCCGTAAGCACAAGGGTGATATTGAGAAGATGCCTGCAGAAAAAAAGGAGCAAACTATTTCCAGGTGGAAAAGCAAAGAAAGTGAGCGACGACTTAGAAGAACTGGTTTGAACATGGATAACTGAGCAAAGACGGGAAGGTACACGTTTCCAGGAAAATTATAGGCATGAAAACAAAGAGGTTTTTTGATATTGATGATGAATCAAAGAGGAAAGAAGTGTTCACAGACAGTGCTAAACAGAACAGAATACAATGTTCTCATTTCAACAAATCCTGAAATGTTGATTTAGTGTTGCCTGGATTTAGTGACTGTCTGTCTGTAATGGAATAAACGCCAGTTTCCAAGAGATGCCAGTCTCTAATAAACTCTAGGCCACCTGCCAAACTTTTGGAGTAAACAGCAGTGCTTCTATGAAAAGATAAACAGTACTCCACTCCAAGAAAGGGCTTTTATCGGCCTATTGGCTTTTGATTGACACTGGATAGACACTAAAAAATCCGCTCATAGATGTGAAAATATTTTTTCAATAAATCTGTAATTATTAGTGGATCTGTAGAGTACTAATGGCTCTGCATTATTTCTTTTAGGCATTCTAACACTTAAAATTCTTCACTGCAAAAACCCTGCCATTTCTAAATCTCTTTAGTGGAGAAGAGGAGGAGCTTGGCCTCAATTTAGCCTGGTTTTCTGAAATTCAAAATGATGAATGAAAAGCTCTAGGCCATTGAGAATACCCTCACCTACAGAATTCTGTTTGATCTCAGCCATCACGGGCTGAAAGAGAAGTGGCTCTTAATGTCAAGGCCATTCTTAATGAGTCTCCATGGATAAGACCAACCACAGGTCCCTGAGAAAATGTAATCCCTTCCTTTAATCTCAGGTTGTGGTGTGTGTCAGTCACCACAACTGGTTGATTCTTTATCAATCTGTTTTACAGTTTATGGGAAGGAACGTTTTATTTCTTTAGGACACAGGAGATCCTTGGATCCCCTAAAAAACAAACCACATTAATATTTCCATTAAATTCAAATATTAGGCATGTTTTCATGTAATCTCGATACAAAAGGAAGACAAACAAATGACCTCTTAGTGCAGTAGTTTTTGGTAAACATAACTGCAGACTTGACAAACGTGGTGCAAACTGTCAAAGGTTTGGATTCACGGTGAGTCATCTGATTCAGGCAAATAATAATTTTTATTTTATTGGTCTAATTTAGTGAAAGTTGGTCTTTCTAAAAGCAAATCCAGAAGTATCACAACAATGCAATTTTTAAAGTCTTAGTAATCATCACTTTCATTTTAAGAAGGGCGAACCTGAGATTCAAGGATGCTAGGAACTCCAAGGCTGAATCCGAATTCTTCCTGTGCCTCCGGGCTTCTCCCTACTCGTCCATCTGTCGGGGCATTAAAAGCTTTAGTGGTGTCCAAAATAGTTTTTTTTTTTTTTTTTTTCAGGGGAAGGCATATGTTTTAGGGTCATGTGCTTGTGATCGCCGACTATTGATGACATCATCGGCATGACACTATATTTCCGTAACTCTCCATTTGAGGGCTAAATGTAGGCGTAGGGACAAGCCAGACGGATAGGGGAGAAATTAAGATTCAACCTAATAGTGGCCCAAAGTCACAGTTGATTCAAAACCTTTATCCTAAAAGTGTTCATGTTTTTTAAGTAGTTAAATGTTATATTGATAGTAGGGCTAACACCGTTAACGGACGAGATTCATTTTTAAAAAATTAACGCGTTAATATATATTAATGCTGATTAATTACACTCCGCAAAGCAACCGTCTTAAGCCAGTTCAGGCTTTTGTGGTGTGTGTCAAATTCCGAATGCTTATTTTGTCGGGCACACCCTGCTTATAATATGGTCACTTACAAAAGAAAAATATTTTCAATCAACTTTTAGTACTTATTTTTGTTAATTTTTAGGTTCGGATCGCTTTTTCACAAAGGGCGGACTTTCTGATACGTAATGCTGCCCATTGTCATGGTAACACAACGCCTTCCTGAGCCAGCAGACCTTGACTGCAGCGGCAAAGGAAAGGGATACTATGCTGATCGTCACCATAGGTTAAATAAAGCATCAGTTCAGAGAGAAAGTTCACTTCTTACTGCTTGCTTTTGTCCAGATCATGAAGGAAACGTTTGTTGTGATGAAGCTTGTGGATGTGGAACATTGTGAACAGAACTTCTTCCAGAACACCCAGCAGCCAATCAGAATAGAGTATTCACCCGGACCATTTAAAGCGCAGAGACACAATGTTAGTTTCTTCTGGCTGTATATCAGCATCTTTGTTTTCTTGGAGTAAAACTGCAGACATTAAAGTCTTTACAGTTCTGCTTGTTTCACTGTTGATGTGTTTTGTGCACACACATTACAATTTTAAAAGTTTTAATATTTCAGACAATAGAAATTAAGAAAACATTTTCTTGCTAGTCTTTTTTTGTTCACAAGCCGCATATTGTATAAAATTTAACTCGTAAAACATTGTGATTAATCGTAATTAATCACAATCCAAAAGTGTGATTAATCTGATTTCTTTTTTCGATTGACAACACTAATTGATAGTAAGCTTAGTTTAAAAGAATTTTAGATCTTTGGTTGAATTCAAACATAAAAACTTTTGTTGAAAGTCGACCCTACCGAGTTGAAAAGTTTTGTGTTTTTTTTTGTATTTTAATTTGATATCTTAAAAATCAATGTGTTTAATTTAACTCAATGTAAGTTTAACTTAAACTTAACTCAAACTCGACACTTATCAATGAATCCTGCTGTAAAGAAAAGCAGCCTTAATTTAAAGTGCCAAAGAAGTGGAGAGTGTGAGTGAAAGCAACAACAAACAGAATACATAACTGTGGCTTGGCTTTGTTCAGCTCCCTCCTAAAATCTTCCACCGTGTGAGGCAGCTTCTTTGTCTCATTGTGTTCTCTAAGCTTCAGTCCACCCCTTTGTTTGCTTTGGTGTCGTTTCCACGGTAACTGAGCTGGCAGCCCCCACCATCGATAGGCACGCCAAGGAGGTTGTTGGTACTGAGAGGGTGGTGGGTGAATGTTGCGGGTACAGCAGGTACAGACAGCTAACTCTCCCTGCAATAGATGTTTCTGTTTACATGGAGACATGGTAAAATGTTAATTGAATTTCACATAAATGCTGGTAATTACTTGAACAACTCCAGGCTCATTATTAACATTACTTGACTTCTTCTCGCTCCCTATGCAACCATCAGCATTGGGCAAAAGCAAACTCTTTTGTTCCTCAGTATAATGGGCTCAGAGATTCTTCCTGTGAGACCCCCTCTCATTCCTAAACCATAACACCACCTTTTATTCAGGTGAAGTATTTGTCTAGAATCTTGTTTTTTTCCCATTTCTCTTCCTGTCTTTTTTAAAAAAGAAAGATAAGTGAGGATTTCAGGGAGCTCACACATGAAATGTTAAATATCCCCTGCAAATCTCAATGTTTTCTTCTCAGATGAGTTAACTCCTTGCTTGAACTGAGCTGTTCTTATTACAGCTTTTCAAACAAAACCCCCTAATGAACATCTAATACTTCTCGTCGTTCTGGAACAAAATGCATTTGTGTGCCCTCTGGGGCTTTAAAATTTTACTCTACACTTCAAAGGGATCCTGTGAGCTGAAAGTTGATCTTGTTTTGCAAAATCCCTATTATTTCTCCAGTCCTCTGTTTCCCTCCCCATCCCCCTCAGCTCCACATTACCTGGAATCTGGTCAAGGGGCTCATATTGCACCCTGCTGATAGACTTGCAGCCATGCTGTCACATCTTCAAACCGTTTGTGAACCCTAAATCATATTTTGCCCCCTCCTGCTAAAGCCACAAAATTGCAGCTAACTCCAATTCTGCTATAGAGGTTGCAATTTTTTTTTCGATGAAGGGTTCAAAAAGTGCATGGTCATTTTCTTCTATGTAGGTGAGTAAGGCAGCCTTGCATGCTGCTGGCTTGTTTTTGTGTTAGGAAATGTTTGGCCTTATTTTACAAGTATTTTGAAGGACTCTACAAAACTAACTGTCAGCATTAATCTGCAGCTCTAACATTGGATTTTAGTTGTTATTGTGGAAAACATTGCTTATTGGATGAGGATAGAAGGTTTTCCTGAATTAATCCAATATATTTTAAGAAATTTTTTCACGATCATTTAGAAGATGTCTAAAAATGTCTGGAAATCATCCTTAAAAGCCAAGCAAAAGATGACAGCTCTGCATTTTTATGTCAGCATGAGGCTAAGACTGATCTCTTTGAGGATCCAGATATTTTCATCACACAGCGATTAATAGGGAGAATCAAATTATAAAACTTGAAGCAATACCTGAGCACAGGAGAAACCTAATTGATGAATTAGCACAGAAGGCGAATTCATTGCTCATTATATATTTCTAACTCATTTTAGAAAAAAAAAAGGATTTTAGCAACAAGAGCATAAGATTTAAATCTTTTAAAAAAACATGCAGAGAAGAGGTCAAAGGGAAACGAGAGCAAGAGCTTTCAAAATGATCTTAAACAAACAAACAAAAAGTCATCATGATTGTTTGATAAAAAACAAAGTTGTATCATTTGATACAAAAGATCATACAAAAAAGGCCACATACAGTACGTATCAACATGTACACAATACAAATACAGGTCACACACACATACTTATGCACAGTGTTGGGAGTAACAGATTACAAAGTAAAGAATTACAGTAATATTATTACTTTTGTCAGTAACAGAGTAAGATAAATTACAGTTCAAATTTCAGTAATTAATTACAGTTACTGGACTATAGAAACCCTCATTACTTCATTACATAGGTTTTGTAGGCTCTGACATTTTCTGAGGTCAAAGGAACTGCCTGAAGAGCTCAGAGACAGAATTGTGGCAAGGCACAGATCTGGCCAAGGTTACAAAAAAAAACTATCTGCTGCACTTAAGGTTCCTAAGAGCACAGTGGTCTCCATAATCCTTAAATGGAAGATGTTCTGGACGACCAGAACCGTTCCTAGAGCTTCAGCTGTAGGGACAAGACGACTGGTTGCAATGGAGGGAAAGATGAATGCAGCTAAGTACAGGGATATCCTGGACAAAAACCTTCTCCTGAGCTCAGGACGTCAGACTGGGCCGAAGGTTCACCTTCCAGCAAGACAATGACCCTAAGCACACAGCTAAAATAACCAAGGAGTGGCTTCACAACAACTCTGTGACTGTTCTTGAATGGCCCAGACAGAGCCCTGACTTAAACCCAATGGAGCATCTCTGGAGAGACCTGAAAATGGCTGTTCACCAACGTTTACCATCCAACCTGACAGAACTGGAGAGGATCTGCAAGGAGGAATGGCAGAGGATCCCCAAATCCAGGAGTGAAAAACTTGTTGCATTTTTCCCAAAAAGACTCATAGCTGGATTAGATCAAAAGGTGCTGCTACTAAATACTGAGCAAAAGGTCTGAATGCTTAGAACCATGTGATATTTCAGTTCTTTTTTAATAAATCTGCAAAAATGTCAAAAATTCTGTGGTTTTTTTTTGTCAATACAGGCTGCTGTGTGTACATTAATGAGGAAAGAAATGAACTTCAATGATTTTAGCGAATGGCTGCAATATAACAAAAAGTGAAAAATTTAAGAAGGTCTAAATACTTTCCGTACCCACTGTATCTCAAGTATAAAAGGTGCAACCACTTTAGTGGGTGTGTTAAATTGTTGTTTACCTGAAGAATCTTGTATGCACTAGCAAAATATTAGACATCAAGACAAATAAGACGTGCTGATCTCAAAGGTAATATGCAGTGTGCACGTTGATTGCAGCAAAGATAGGTGTGTTCATACATTTTTTTTTTAATAGATACTCTTGTATCACCAAAATTTTTGATGAATGTACAGATATACAACTCTGCATTACATGCAAGGTTTTTGTAATACAAATTCATCCTTATAGCAAGTAAAAATTGTCACTGACAAGCATATTTTACTGCTTTTTTCTGGCTCGAACTAGTTGTTGGCTAGTGCAGTCCAGTATGATTGCAAACTTTACGATGTTGAGAAAGCAGTTCAGTTTTTCTGCGGTGTTGCTAGGAATTATTTCCATAAAAAAACTGCAAAAATGTCTGTTTCTATTTTATAGGCAGTTAAGCATGGCTCTGGGTTTCAGAGGGCATGATATGCATGGCTGTAATTGACTCCTTCAAAATGCATCAATTTCTTTTTTTATTTATTTTTTTCCTTTATTATTATTTTTTTAATAACTTGTCCTGTCCAACAGCTGAGCAAACAGATATGAGCTGAGAGCCTCTTGTATTACACAGATTTTACTGTTACAATTGGGGGTTATAAATCATCGGACACACAAGGTGTGTATTCATATAAACCCCTTTTGCAATTTAACCTAAACCTTATTTATATAAATTTTGTTTGTGTTCTTTTTGTTGGACCATAAAAAGAAAGGGGGTAAAAGAGAGAGTTGTGTGTGTGTGTGTGTGGGTGGGGGGGGGGGGGGGGGGGGTCCACAAAAGAAAAGGGAAAAAGGGTGGGTCATAGAAGTCGTACAACTACAGGCAACAAAATGTTGGAAGCTTTTACCCACCACAATCGTGTGAGTGTTTGTCTAAAATGGGCAGGGCCTGTCCACACACTCAGTTGTTACAAACGTACCTGGAGGGTAGAGCACTGAGAGGACATCACCTGTTTGCTGGCAGTGATGTCAAAGCACCCCCCACCAAGAGTCCTAAGTGTCTAAGGGTCGTAAGTGTGTAAAACCGAGAGAAGGGGGCAAAACTTTGTGGAAACCATGTAAGGGGGGACCACTGCCAAGTGGCTTGGCCCCTCGAGGTATTTTGCAAGCCGAACCCCCCCTTTCACCCTAATAAGTGGTCGTATGAGGAAGGAGGGTAGGTCGGGGAAAGCTGCCAGACGGACGCCGGATGGTGAAACAACTCCTCCCCCCGCATTAAGCCCAAGTCTCCCCAGAGCAGATGCCCCACCACATGAAAACTGACCCTCCAGGCCCCACCCCACACAAAGAGAGAGGAGCCTAGAGGGGCCCAGCCCCAAGGGCAAGCCCAGCCCCCACCCCCAAGCACCACTCCTGTAGCTCCTTCGTCAGGCACCAGCGGGACAGAGGCAGCCCAATCAGCTGTCAAGCCTCCAGGGTCCCATACCGGTGGTGGACCCCCACCCTGCTTCCCAGACATCCCCTCCCTTCTGGCCCGATCACCCCAGACCCCACCATGGTAAGCGTCGCCTGTAGCAAATGCGGGCTCAAAGAGGGTTGCCCCACCCCGTCCCAGGGCCAGGGAAGGAGTGAGCCCAGCCCTCAGGTGCAGACGGGCAGCCCATCCGGCACAGGCGGACCCCCCAGGGCCAGGGTCCCGCGCCAGCCCCCCCAGCGCACGCAAAAAGACCACCCCCCTCAGCCAAGCCAGACCCCCACCCAATGAGCCATTCACACCCCCCACGGCCCGGAAGACCACGTGGTCCCCCTGACCGCATCCAAGATGAACTGGACCTAAAATTGGACTCAGTAAAGTTTTTTTGTGACAGCAAGGTTGTGCTTGGATATATTCACAATCAGACTAAATGCTTCTATGTTTGTGTTCACCATCGGATCCACCCATCCATCAGTCTACAAAACCTGCAGACCATGCATCTTGGTTAGTTCCGGCATCACATTTTACACAGACGACATGGTTCACAGGACCATCTTTCTTGTACAAATCTAAACTTGAACCTGCAAACACAAAATAAACTTACGAGCTTGTGAATCCAGAAACAGACACAGAGATAGTGAAGTGAGCAGTTATTTCACACTAAGTCAAGTTGACTGTGGAACAAACTTCGTGGTAGCTACCAAAAAGCTGAGGCTGAGTCAAAAAGATCCAAATGTGACAATGCAGTCACTCTTGAGAACTGTGAGCGAGTGTTTAATCCACCTCAGGCCTCCCACAAAGGGGTCCTTGGAAAGACGAATAGGACTGACAACCCAAACAAAAGCAGATAACAATTTCTGACATTGTCTTGTGTAGAGGACATTTCTAAACCTGACTATCTTCCAATCACTGCATACATCTGAATTTACAATTTTTTTTTTAATCTGCAGAGGACATTTGAGGTTTTGCCAAGATACCGCATGTGAAAGAGTGGGCCTCTAGGATTGTAGTTTTTACCAAATTTTAAAAAGGTTTTGACTGGGCAACTTTTTTTTCTGGCAGTTAGGAGATTGCAGATTCCTGGAGCATTATATGTATCAGTGCTGATTGCTGTCTTCATTTTACACTTCGCAAACTAGAAACATTTTGAACAACTTTGTAATGTATTTCAAGCACAATGAAACCTAACCCTAGCCCTTTTTTACTGTTTCTAAAGTCTGAGCCATCTCTAATATGTCTGAATAAAGATCTGTGTCATCTATAAAAAGAAAACATAGCTGAGCTGGTTAAAGTTCTTTGAAGTGAGAACTTTAATTTAACTGAGAGATTACAGAGAAACAAAACTAATAAAGCTCACCGAGATCATTGGAAGTTGGATTTAAACAAATAATTTTCTTCGCTGTACTGCTACCAAAAGTTACCTGTTGATCATAATGAATGAATGTCTCAAAATATTTTAAATTTTTTAGCAGTTTAATTTTGGTTGCTCTGATCTGGACTCCTATTTCGCTTGGGCTGCTGTTTCTTCCATTGAATTACTCACATTCCCCAGTTGCTGCTTTGTATCATGTAGCACAAGTGAAAGCTTTGGCCTGGCAGAACATGAATAGGGCCAGTTAGATTTCAAACCTCTTCTAATGAAAAGGGCCCTGGCTGCAGTTGGAGACATGGGAAGCAGGTTCCAGCAGCTTCACAAGGCTACAGCTTTCAAATAAGAAAGGAGATGAGAGAAAGGTTTGAAGAATTTTTTCTTCTAACTCAAACAAACTGAGGACAGGCTGCTTGTGGACTGTAAAAAGAAGACTAGGGGGTCCAGATGAATCTGTGTATCGTTCGTTCATTCGTTTTTCAATTTAAAATAAAAAACGAAAAACAAATTGTTTTTTTCGTTTTTTTCATCATTAAGCTAAAAATGAAAAAACGAATTGTTCGCCCATGAGTAGCCGGGTTAGGCTCCGGCAACCCCGTGACCCCGAAAGGGATAAAGCGGATTGGAAAATGAATGAATGAATGAAAACGAATTGTTTTTTCGTTTTCCGATTTGCGTACTAAATCGAAAATGGAGGAAATGGATAGCGAGCGTTCGGTTTCGTTTTTTGCGATTTCATCTGAAATGTCTGGGTCACCGGGAAGTAGTTTGTGTGGAGTCTTCTAGTCTTGTACCATTCGCTATGGCCGCACTGGAACCATATGGTGACTTGATTAAAGATTTGTTTAAAAATGGCAACACCCATGCCGAGATTTCCAGCACTTTGCAGCAGATGGGTGTCAACCGATGCTCTGATTCGAGTGTTCGAAGATTCTGTGCGAAAGAGTTCTTAAGAAGAAGAAATCACATATCCAATTCGGAGCTGCAAAATGCCCTGAGCATGTCAATATATGAGGTTAGTTTTAATTTCCTTTAACATTATATATCTTTGAAACGTTGTTAATTGATTGCTTTGTAACAGACTGGCCCATCCTGAGGTCCCAAGTTCATGACTGGCTATCTGCCGTCAGTGGGAGTGTATGCTGGAGAAAGTCGAATTGGGAGGATTCTAAGAGAGATTCATCAGCCATACCATCAGTTCCATTGTCAGGTAAGAGCTGTGCTTAAAATTCAGTGAGACAAAAAAGGATGTTACAAAAGTTAACAATATGTATATACTTAAGTACAATTTGAAGTAGAATAAATTCAATTTTACACCCAGAACATGTAAAAGTGTTTGAAAATTGTGTATTAATGGAACAAAAGTAGCCTGCATTATTATACCATTTCACTTGTCTTAAGGGTGCGCGTAATTTAAACCCAGTTCCATATCATGCTGAGTACATGGGCCACAAACTTCATCTGGATCGAAATGAGAAGCTTGGGATGTTTGGCGTGACACATGTCCTGGCAGTTGATGGTTACTCCAGTAAGATTGTTGCAAATGCCAAAATGCCTGTGAAAAACAACCTTGTGATTTATGAGGAGGTTTACAGGTGAGTAAACTCAGAACAGCTTATTTCCATAGCTTGTGTTATTCGTGTTTTTTTTTTTTTTCCTTTAAACAAATCTCAGTGCATGTGCACTCATACTCTATATTTCAGATCTTCAGTGATCAAGCACGAGATGTGGGACCAGCTCAGAGTTGATCACGGTAGGGAGTTCTACCTGTCCTTGTACATCCAAGAAAAGCTGTCAAGACACACACAGGCACAACATGAACAGATTTCCATACCACCAAACAACATCATCAAAGACGAGGTAAAAAAAGAGAGAGAGCAAAAATTAGAGAAATGAGGAAAAACACGAGGGATAAAAAAAATTAAAAAGTGAGATTATTCTACCTCCTCTTAGAAATAGAATTTTTAGCTTTTTAAATGAGAGCTCATTTTCCTTGCTTAAAGACCCACTCCGATGAAAATTGTTTTTGGTGTTTTTAACATGTTCTTTGAGCATTTTTTCTGATGATGGAGGACATGCATAAAACAATTCATACTGTGATGAATCCAGAGAAGATGAAAAAAATGTTGATTTGAAAAAGCTCAGATTTGTGATGCAGCAACAGCTATAGGCGGGCCACAGTCTCCTTGCTCTGCTCCAATTCTAAATCCTTCACTTGAAGTCATATAGAGCCATTCATTTTTGTTTTCCTTTTCTGGGCAGCCATCTGTCTCGAAACTGTATGACTCAAAGGCCATGATATTGCTCACTGTGTTTTTGCTACACTCATGTTAGCTTAGGGATGTTTAAGCTAGGAGAAAAGAGTGCAAACAAAGATATCAATGTCGTTCATTTTGCCCCAACAGTCCTGCCCACTACTCAGAGGTAAATTTCTAACGAGCTATTGCTGCGCTGCAGAAAACAAGTTTTAAAAAAATGATGTTTTTTATTTTTGACACATTAAACCACACAATCATAATTAAAAGACCACTGGGTACGCTTTTAAAGTAGAAAAAATATAGTTGGAGTCTGACTTAAGAAACTGCAAGGAATATTGCTATTACTTTTATTGGAGTTGTATTTTCATCTAAAAACAGAACTTTCGAGTCGAAAGGATTTGGCCTGAGGTGAACAATCGCATTAACTCCCATTTGAAGAGGGACTTGGTTCACCTGCTGGACCAAGAGGTCATCAACATGGAGGACAATCTGACAAAATTGATCCAGATTGGACTTGACAGAGTTGTCCAGTCATGGAAGGCACACTGAATCCCAGGTATGCCAGGATCTTTGGTGTATATGCAACAATTTTTAAAAAATTATTATTTTAATTTTTATTCATTAGAAATCTACTGTTTTAATAGCACTATGGTAACAAAGTAATTTCCCCATTGTTCTATTCTATTTATACGCAGTTAATATTAATGATTGTTTCTCACCATGTTTTGTTTTAGGCCGTGGAATACCTAATGAACTTGCAGCAGGTGGCTGCCCAGCTAAAATTTCGGAAGATTTACTGCCTATTGCCGCCATTAGTGCAGGCATGTGTGAAGTAGAGTTGGGATCATCACTGACTTGGGTGTCAGTCTTTGGGACCGACCCCTTTTCATCTGAGGAGGAAGGGTCTCATGAAGAGCAGGACTACTCTGACACCTCTCTTCTTTTTAATTATGTGGTAAACAATGACTTTTCTCCTTTCCAGGAGGCCTTGTTGTACCTCATGCATGGAACACGGAGATATGCCTAAAAAAAACAACTGAAATGCTGTGCTGCTTTTCAAGTATGTGATGTTAACCACAGTATGTAAACAGACATAAGTAAGACGTGTTCCTGTTACACAAATTGCACATCGAATCGCTTTGCCTTAAAACTACTTAATAAAAACTTATCAGCCCTCAATTGTTTTAACTTTTAGTACTTTTATATTAACTCTGTCCAAAAAGAATATTGCAACAGTACATCAAGAAAGGCATTTTTTACTTTAAAATATAAAACTAAATATACAAAGAAGTGCAAATTTGTGTTTGAAACAATAACTTAACAGTAATATTAAGTGTACTGAAATGTGAGCTGTAACATACCAAAACAACAAACTGTGCTTTGCAGTCCCTGCAGACTTGCAATAATATTCAAGTAAAAAATGAACTTTTCAACAGCAAACTAGTGCAAGTGCTTGCATATATACTACTGTAGAAGACATTATTCCCAGAGTACATCTTTGAGTGCTGACAATGCATCAGAGATCCCTGTAAGTCTGTGCATGTTGTGGCCGAAGTAAGAAGATAGAATTTTTCTGCCACTTTTCAATGCAGGTCCTGCAGCCGACAAGGCTTTGGCAGCAGGACGTCACCATGGGCTCAACCACAGGACCTGCAAATGTAAGATAGGTTTTTAAGTGGACAAAAAAAATGTTAATGCTCCAATTAATTTTATCAAAGATGCAATTTCTAGTTATTGATAAAATAGAGCTCTTTGCACTTTTGTAAAAACAGTATTTTATTTTGTAAGAAAAAAGCCTATTGAACCACAGAGTACAGAGTACAAATGTACAGAGTACATTTATGAGAATAAAGCAGTAAAATTATGGGAAAAAAATGTATGACTATAGTTATAATTTCATAAATTGAAAATGTACGAGATTACAGTGTTCCATTTATGCTGCATTAGTGTGTTTACTAAGAAAATAAATATAACTAACAACAAAAAGAGAACCAATGTTGTGTTTAAGTAGGTTTTTGAGAGACATGTAGACAGACCATACAAGGTATCAATGCCCCTGGGGGGTTTCTCCTGACCTGATAGGCACTTGGCCTTGCCTTGGGGCCTATATACGCCAAGTCCATTTTATAGGGTTTGTCTGTCATGTGGACGATCCAGGGTATTCTGTGTGACTCTGATCTAACTTTTTATTAAAGGGACAAAATTTTAATTGAGTCTTTTGGTTACTTTCTTCCTCATTAACAAGCACGCAGAAGTCAGCAGGTGCGACCTCACAAGATCCCGCACAAGCCGAACAGGAGAGCTGGAGATCCCCACTCGGTATAGACTGCTGGGGGGATGAAAGATCGGACAGTTTACAGATCTGTCACGTAATAAGCAAATCATTCGTGAACTATGGATTGTTATTGTGCTGTTCATATGTACTTCATTATTGGTGCTTGCAAACTTTGGTCCTTTGTAAAACATGCATGATTTCTTACATTTTTCTCATGTTCCTTATTGGTCGATGTGCGCAGATGTCTGTCGAAGGTCTCGGCTGATGTGCGACCAATGCGACCATTTTTCTGCGTCAGCAACTGCACCTCTAACCGACTGAGAAGATGAAAGTGATTTTGGTGTGCTCGCTCTTGACTGGAGAAGCACAAGAGTGGCTAGCTGTGCTCTGGACTGGAGGAGCGCTGCAATTCCATTCTTATGCAGCATTCATGTGGATGCTGCGCAACGTGTTTTAACATCCAGCGGATGGCAAGGACTCCAGTGAGCAGCTATATGGGATCAAGGAGGGCCAGCAGACCACAGCTGCCTACTCCCTTCGGTTCTGGACCCTGGCAACGTGCATGATTGGTCTTCCAGCACGCTGACAACCGCCTATTGGGAGGGGCTCACAGCTGAGCTACAGTGGGAGCTGGTGTGCCGCAATGAGGGCTTAACTTTTGAATCAGCTTATGGCTCTTACAATCAAGCTCCATAACCTGATGTGAACCCATGTTCACTGCATTGCCAGTGACTCTGCATTTTGATGGCCGTGTGGTGAAAACACGGGCCATGATTGACTCTGGGGCAGCA
The DNA here is from genome assembly GCA_036245035.1 of Adrianichthys oophorus. Lineage (NCBI taxonomy): Eukaryota > Metazoa > Chordata > Actinopteri > Beloniformes > Adrianichthyidae > Adrianichthys > Adrianichthys oophorus. The sequence goes on along the minus strand of BSAI01000038.1, from coordinate 4,882,743 downwards.
GGGAACTTCATAGATTTGGCTTTTGCCTGAACTCACCATGTCCCTTTACTTGCCTGCAATGCACGAGTGGCAGTCTCCGCCCTCAATGGAGGACCCCTGGGGTCTGGCCGGATCCAGTTCCTGACTTAGGACATTACACTCATTGCAATGGCTCAATACCATAAACCCCTTCGTTTCTTTGCCATCGAGGCCCCCCGCTGCCCAATCATCCTTGGCCTGCCGTGGTTGGAGAGGCATAACCCCAGCATCTTCTGGTCAGAGCGCAGGCTGGTGTTTTCATACACGCACTGCCGCGTCATTGCCTGAGGACCACGCAAAGACCCAAAGACAGAGCACATCACCTGTCAGTCCGGGGTTGAGGATCTCTCCTTCATGTGGGCAACACTGAGGTTTCTTAGTTTTGTTTCCATGTGATATGTAACTGCCTAAGATCCAAGCAGGACATATACAAGAACTGTGTGATGATTGTCTAATTTTCTCATTTCTAAAAGGCAGGCTGCATGCAAGGAGCAAGAGATGCACAAGAAGCGCACATTTATTACTCGAACAAGACTAATGGGCTCTTTGCATAGGGTTCGGTGGGGGTTGTAAAAAGACAAATTTAACGAAGAAGGACATTTCAAAGGAAAAGCTTGAAAAGAAAGAGAAAAGAAGAGATGGCCAGACAATAACAAAGATGGATGTTTGGAACATCCAACAGGTTCGGAACACTACAAAACAGAAATTGTACTAAATACACATGAAATGAAATAAAGTGAAAACAAAAGCAAACACAGAAATGTGAAAGAGATAAAGGACAGAAGGGGTCAATGGTGCAACTCACACATAAGAAGAAAAATGATAATGGAACGCACAAAGAAACAAAAAACTAGATAGTTTATCAAAGACGTTGGTGACAACTTGCTAAGGGAAAGTGGAGAGTGACGCACCGCAAATGAGAATCGAGAAAAAAGGCTTGTTGATGGGGATTCACTGCATGTCTAAGAGTCCTCTGTGTAAAATACCAACTCGCACAAAAGAACAGGTGTTTGGTGGTTGAAGGTTTCAGGAGAAGGGAACTGATAGGAAAACAGTGAACAATTCATGGATGACAAAGAAGCATCTGTTCCTTGACTTTACATTGCTTTGAGGGAAAGTATGCAAAAAGAATACATAATTATCCCAGAGCTATGTAATGCTCTTTACTAGGTATCTTGAGCTAGATTTTTTGTTATACTCATACACATGTCAGAGAGCCCTTTGCATGAATGCATAGAGAGCAGAAAGACCATTTGTAAAATTGTACAATTATGTTTACATTTTCAATATTCTAAGTGCAGCGTCAGACACTACGAAGTTTTGAAAGGCCTTGTTATTCGATGATTATTGAATAGTCTGGATACCAGAAAGAAATTCTATACCTGGAAAAGCACAGACTCTGAAAGGAACAAAAAGCTGTTTAAAGTGTCACCGTTGACAGGTGAGAGGCACTATTTTCATGGCTCATTAATTGCAGCTCTTTGCTAAATGTTGTTGTCCATTAAGGAGCCACTGCATCCTCTTGTTTTGGCTGCTCATGTGTGCAGTCACGTTGACTTCTAGGTTTCTCACTATGTAACGGGAATCATGTTACAGGAAGACTGAGTGTCAGGGGGAGTCTTTTACTGCTTTGCTTGGTACTTGTTAAGACTATAATGTGGATTTACAGTATTTATTGTCATTGGTTTGAAGCTCACATGTTGCATGTAACTTCTCCAAACTGCAGGTTTCATTACTGAGTTATGTGTCAGCCACATTATTATGCATTCATTCATTTTCCAATCCGCTTTATCCCTTTCAGGGTCACGGGGTTGCCGGAGCCTAACCCGGCTACTCATGGGCGAAGGCAGGGGACACCCCTGGACTGGTCGCCAGTCTGTCGCAGGGGGCCACATTATTAGTAAAGTAAATAGAGCTGGGGCAAGTAATGAAACACGCAGCATTACTTTTGTCTGTGGTATCTTCAGTTTTGATACTTCATTTGTGCCTTTGAGTTTTCCTCTGTCAAATGCAGTGACCGGAAACAAATTTTAATATCAGCAATCTACCAAGGTACTTAAAGGGTAACACAACAGGACAGTTGGAGGCTGACTATACTCTCAGCCTAGATTTGAAAAATGCAAAAAACGGAGCAGGACTAGGGCATGCGGGCTGAGCGGGAGGGGTGTGGTCTCGATTTGTGATTGACAGTGACTGTGAGGTTAGCTTGAGGTAATGTATGCTGGGTCTTCAATAATGGAGAGTGATACAGAGCAATGTGATGCCAGTTCGCCACAGAACTTTCTGTGGAGGTTGAGGATTTTTCTCTTCCAAATTCTCTCGAGGCAGGCGCTCATTGTCTTGAACCTTTTTGTTTTGAGCCGCTGGTTTAAGATGCTGCCTCAATGCCCGACAGCAGGGCTGCAATACGAGTGTCACAAAGCAAATCAATGATGCCAGCAACAGAAAATGCAAATTCTGGCAGGGAATACGTTTCTTGGCACAGCACCTGGCAAAGCTGAGGGTTTGCAGGACCAAAGGGGACCAGTGTCTGAGGGGTGAAATGGCGCTGGCCTCATAGGTAATAAAGGTTAAGTATTAAGCAAAGAATTCCGAGTGGAACTTATACTGCAAATCCCATCACCAGGGTGGAGTTTGCTGGATTCAATGCCAGTTGCACTCAACCACTGTTGCTTGACTTCCAAGTCCACTGGAAAGTTGTTCAAGCCAGTAGATTTTTGATGACCAAAAGCAATATTTCTATGAGCCATGCTAAAGCTAACAAGAAAAAAGATCAACTGTTACACATTCAAAGATGAGCAGGGCTTTTATACTGGAGCTGCAGAGCATGATGACGTGAAACTAAACTGACACAAGTAGACCAATCACAAAATTCAACTGTACTACCTGGTTTTAACCTCTAGGGGGCAGCACACAGATGGTTTTAGACTATATTTTCAAGAATTCAACAAGTTTATTTTAAATTGTCAAATATTCTGTAAGGACCAACTGTCAGCACTTTTAAAGCCCCATTTCGACAGGTAAACAGCCAAAAAAAGTTGATTTTCTCTTTAACAACCCTGTAAAGTCCCACTCAAAAAAAAATGTATATAATGTATATATATATATATATATATATATATATATATATATATATACAAACAAAGAAATACTGGGTTTTTAATGTAATCACAGGTAATGATGTGTGCCTTTCTGCTCCCTGCATCTGCTAATGAAACAAATAAACCGCAAAAAAGCTGACTGCATCAAATTAAAATAATGTGTTCTTTAAAGACAATTTAAAAGTGGTGTATGATACAACATGTAGAGGAATTCCATACCTGACTACATTTTTCTTTTATCAAGGTTTTTATACTTTAAATTACACACGTTTTATCTATTGATCTTTCTTTTAAATATTTTCTTTAAACAACAACAACAACAGAAGGTATCCGGACCAGATGCCCGAGCCACCTCAACTGGCTCTTTTTGATATGGAGGAGCAGCGGCTGTACTCTGAGCTCTCTCCGGGTGACCAAGCTTCTCACCCCATTTCTAAGACAGCGCCCAACCCACCCCACGGAAGAAGCTCATTTCAACCTCTTGTATCTGGGACCTCGTTCTTTAAGTCACAACCCAAAGCTCGTGATCATAGGTGAGTACTAGAATGAAGATCGACCAGCAAATTGAGAGCTTTGCTTTTTGGCTCAGCCCTCTTTTCGCTGCAACAGACCAGTACAGCATCCTTATAACGGTGGATGCCACTCCAATCCACCTGTTGATCTCACGCTCCAAACTTCCCTCACTCAAGAATAAGACCCCAAGATAGTTAAACTCCTTCACCTGAGCCAGGAGTACTACACCCACCCAGAGAGGACAAACTAATGGTCCAATGACAATGGTGTTCACAAGTGTCAAAAGATAGTTGACCGCGTCAACCTCCAAGAAATAGTGGCAACCAACCATTTAGTGTCAGCTTCTGTCCTCACTGGTGTCTGACTCTCTGCACTAGAGATGTGACATTCGCGAACAAATCAAATCTTTTGAACGGATCATTAACGTGAACAATGGGAATCGACTCGCAGTCAGCTGGGAACCATTCTTTATTTTGGTCTTTTTTTTCTCCCTCTCCTGAGTTTTATACGTTTACGTAAAAGCTCAAACAAGCTCATCGTTCTAACTTCAGATGCAAATATCACACGAGAACACCGGATTAACGAGAGTACCTCCATGAAAGACGAAAAAAGGACAGAGAGTAGAGTGTGTGGGGCACATGGGGGGTGAGGGGGTGATGGAGGAGGAGAGAGGGACCGGCAACAGCCACACACAGGGGGCTGGGGGTGTTAGGGGGTGTGCTGAACGTTCTCAACATCATTTGAATTAAGTAATATTCAGAAACAGTTTTAATCATAAAGTTTTTCGTATAGGTCTTCTATTATGAGAAAAATGCAATAGATCATTTCAAAAATACAATAAGACAGTTTTCATTAGAGCGGATCTTTATTAATGTGAAACATTTTTCCTCAGTTGTTTTTCTTTCAGTTGAGATCACCTGGCAAACTAGTTATCACAGGTTTCTGGGATTGATTTCAGTGATCCAAAGAGCCCTGAGACACAAAATCATCTATGAGTTTAATAAAAAAAATTAAAAAAGGAATTTTATCTTTCTGACACTTGAACATAATTTGCACAATAGTTGAAGATTGTCCCTCGCAGGCCGTATACAGCAAAGTGCTGTTGCCCAAGAGTATCCAGCAGAGTCGGCTGTCATCTGCATTAGCCAGGCATGTAGCTGTTTGGCGTGAGGTTCATTCTAGTTGGTTTGCACACAGAAATGGCACTGAACCTTATTGCAACCATCACAACATTTATGAATTCTCACTGTCTCTTGAAAAACTGAAGTATGGGTACAGAGGAAGCAAAAACCAGATGTTTGAGAAGCTTGCAGGATTTGAGCTGGTAGGGAGGCTCTGTTGTTAACTTGTGCTATCCGGGATGACCTTTGCAATAACCGAATGTGAAAATCTATGGTTTTGGAACTTAAACTATAATTCAAAAATGTTTTCTGAGAGCTATTCTTTGAGCAGGACTCATGGCAGTGTTGCTTTCTTGGTTTTTACAATCACAGTCAAAAGAGACAAGCCACAGCACTGACAAGTGTTGTCATCTAAAGTTCACTGAGTTTGAGGTTGTACCCAGGTGCCCCTTCAGTGCCCCTCCCTGCATTCCTGCCAACGATAGGGTCTGATTGCTTTTGAAAGACTGCACTGACCTGTAAACAATTTACAAAATTATAGATACTGCCGTCAACCCTCTGTTCCGTCTTTAATCCAGTTGATCCATGATGAGAAAGTGACCCTTTCATTCATATATCCAATCAGAGTCTTCAGAAAGATCAAAGGTGTCTCTGGACACTAATGCAAATCTCAGAAGATTAACACCGGATGAAACCGCTGTGGAATTTCAGCAACTCTGAGTTAAACCTTGAAACCCAAAAGAAGGCAACACAGTCTTGAAGTAAAGAGCCTTTATATGCCCAGCTAAATAGCTTAATCATTTTAGTTTATTGTTGATTTATTTCATTTTGAAATGACCTCAGTTTTATTTTATTTACAGTTTACTTAGTTACTTACTTAGAAAACATATAACATGTTTCTTAAAACAAACAGATGTCAGAAGATTAGTGGGCTTTTTTTGTTCATTTTTAGGTGGACAGCATCAGATACAAAACAAAAAGAGGCTAAACTATTTAATGTAGGTTTTTTCATATAAGCCTGTTGATGTGCACTTCTGGTGATGGAGCAGCCAGGGTGGAAAAAAAAAAAAAAAAGATCTGAAGCTGTAGTGCACTGGATTATGGACGTTTTTTTCACCCATTATTCAAAGTAAAATGCAATTCTTAATTGACAGTTCAATTTGCAATTTTATCATGCATTTTACAAATGGCAATTCGACCAGTTAAAAATATTAAAGACCCTTAACTAACCAATGGAATTATTTGGTGTAGAGGTTAGAGAAGAAAAGCTTTCTGCTAATGAATTAACTTCTGTTTTTGACTATGACTGAATTTGTTGCAGCTCTTAAACTGTTATTTTTGGAGTAAATCTTTAGGACTTCTGTGTCCTTTAAGACAGTGGTCCCCAACCCCCAGGCCGCGGACCAGTACCGGTCGGTGGGTCACTTGTTACTGATTGGCTGTTGGGTGTTCATCTCTTCATGATCTGGACAAAAACAAGCAGTAAGAGGTGAACTTTCTCTCTGAACTGATGCTTTATTGAACCTATCATGACGATCAGCACATATAACGCTTTCTTTTGCCAATGCAAATTAGATCTGCCGGCTCAGTGTTCTTTTGTTATATTATCGTGACAACGGGGCGTACCAGCAATCAAATAATCTGCTTTAGGGCAAAAAAAAAAAAAAAGAAACTAAACTGAAATAAGAACAAGAATAAAGTATGAAAAATTAATTGAATATTTTTTTTTGTAAGTGGCCATGGTGTAAGTGGGAAACTGCCAAATAAATCGAGCATTTTCAGAAATTAATACACGGCATGAAAGCCTAAACCGCCCGATGCAAAGCGGAAGGTGATCTCTTCTTAAATGTGATTACTTTTGTCTGAATAAATCTTAACACGCTAATTTTTTTTAATTAATCGCGTGCGTTAGTGTATCAACATTGACAGATCAGATTGAAAACACCAGAGCAAAATACCATTAATATTTCTAAGTTGGATGCAGGTTAAGCTGCTGTCATGGAAAGTGGTTTGTGCCTATCTATAAACATGTTTGCTTCCTGCTCGACTACAGAGCACTCAGAGCTCTCTGCATGCAGCATGGCTGCATGCACTTATTTTATTTCTTTTACTTTTAATGTAATAAACCCTTTGTACAAAGTTTCTTTTCCAAGTTGTATCCTTTCTCATCGAGACCACAGAAAAATCCATGTTATTGGTTGTATTATTTATGTTAACACATTACTTAGGGTTTTTGTTGAGTTTCTTGTTGTTTTTATTTTAAAAGTAATCTTTCATAAATTGATTAAATAATTCACATAAAAACAGCATTTTGTTTTATGAAATGTGGAACTTAGAAACTAAATATGGATAAAACATGAACAGTACATTTTTATAAAGAATCATTTTAGCAGACTTAAAAAGAGAACATTGAATATGCAGGGCTAAGACTGTTAAAAGTTTAAGAGAATCTGCTTACACACTAAACTAAGAGGGAAATCTCCTCAAAGCACAATAAGCTGTGTTTTATGCTGGTATTTCACATTTAATATTTCCTGCATTTAAAACTTGTGAAGAGCTAATTTTATGCACCACATTTACCTTGACAACAACAAGCTGTGAACTCAATTTAATGCTCAGCATTTCTTCCAATTGGTGGTCAGCAATGTTTAGTCCTTTTCTTCCATACTCATATGTCCATACAGCAGTTCATGTTCAGTGTCCTGAATTTTGCAATTTTTTAAAGCCTTGAAAAGTTATGTACTCAATCATCCGTTAATGGAGCACCCAATCACAGGTCTGAGCTGGTGCACCAGCAAAAAGCTAGTTGTGACAAGCTCAGATGGCTCCCTGATTCTCAGACCACATTATTTATTAAAGTCTATTCAGCTCTGGGTCAGAAAAAATAAACAGAGTGCCAGACTGCTGAAGAAAGTGCTGACAGCGAGCATACTTTATTCAGCTCAGAAAAGAATGAAAACTAGCAGTATAGTCCTGAGGATTCTGACTCTTAGCACTACTGATTCCACAGGCGCAATCTTTGTGGTCCAACTCCGCTTGACTGCAGGTGCAGTCATTTGTAAGATGAAATAGTTGTGTTGCTGGAAAGAGAGGGAGAACAAAGCAGAAACGGAGTGAAAAAGAGAAAGATAGTGTGATTGAAAAAGATTAAAGTAGAGAACAGAGCTGGCTGGCCAAAAAACCTAATGAGGAGAGGAAGAGAAGCGACAGGACAGTCATGCTTCATGCTAAATGTTGGGCTACATAAACACCGGGCATGTGAGGCAAGACAATGCTGAAAGTGGGTTTTTCAAACACACATTTAACATGTTGCTACCTGTGACTAGCACGTGTACTGTATTTTACGCACCATACGGCACGCCACATTATTAGGGGCAGTCTAAATTAGGGGATCTATTTCTGTATTTAACCGTGACACAAGGCACACTGTTTTAAGGGGCAAAAAAAGGTAACAGAAGCAAAACAGTGAGTTTAGATGAGCTTTATTCTACTATTGAATAATCCACTCACATCATTTTTAATCAATCTTCTGCTAAACATCTTTGGTGAATTAAACAGCTGCGTAATCAAACATGTCGGCCTCCCTCTCACCATTGTTAGAGTCGGTCTCATTGCCAGCCGTTCAGCATTGATGCTGGATTTAGCGAAAACTCCAGCACCAGTTAAAGCAGAGACCTTAGCCCAGACGTCCACAATCTATTAACATGTGGTGGCGTAACTCGCGCGGTGCTGCCTACCAGCCTTAGTAAAAGTGTGTGCGCTGTCGGTCATCCATAGCTCTCATGAACAAAGACTCGCAATCTCTTCTACTTTTCCTCCGGTGGCACCGGGAACCTTTCTTAGAACATGAATGGGACCTCGTGGAGTGTGATCGAACACTAATTCAGCAGGGCTGAATTCGAGTGACACTAGAAATGTAATTCTTAAAACTTCCTTAAAAATTTGGAATCAATTTAGATGATTCTTTGGCCTCCACTCATCTCTACTTTAGCACCTGTCACTGCAAACCATATTTTTCAACCCTCTCTGCTAGATGGGGCATTCACTAGCTGGTCTACTCTTGGTATACAATCTTTTTAAAATGTGTACATTGACAAAACTTTTGCATCATTCGAACAATTGTCTGAAAAGTTAGGCCTACCCAGAAAGCCCCTCTTCAGATATTTTCAGATCAGAATTTTGGCTTATAAAATACTCCCCCAGTTCCCTAATGTACCCACAGAGTCACCCTTAGATACATTCTCTTTAGGCCTGCGCCTTCTCTAAAGAGAATGATAACATATCTCTATTCTCATATCTACTCACTTTGGATTTAATAAAGAAGCTTTGGGATGCAGAGTTTGAAGAGGAAATCTCTGGGGTCATATGGGAGGTAGCTCTCAAGAGGTATTTGTAAATCCTCAAATATGAGCAAGACATGGTCTGGTTCAGTAGAAGAGTCTCCACCGTGCTCATACAGTCAGGCTTTCTAAAATATAATAGTATGTGGACCCACCTTGTGACAGATGTCACAAGGTTCACATGTTCTGGTCTTGTCCAGTTCTACATTCTTTCTGGGAAGACGGTTTTAGATTGTTATCCCAGATCACAAATAAAATAATTGAGCCTAATCCTTTGACAGCTATCTTTGGTACACCTTCGTCATCTATTCCATTTTCCTCGTCAGAGTCTATTCTCGTTTCTTTTGTTACCTTACTTGCAAGGCGCCTAATTTTGCTTAGATTGAAGTCTCAGAGTCTTCCATCCCACACAATGTTGATTAAACAAATGCTTAATCTTATAAAACTTTAAAAAATAGGATTTACACTGAAGGGTTCACTTGAGGAATTTCACAAAACATGGACCCCTTTTTTTGTTTATATTGATGGACTGATCACTCCATTTGTTACAGAGTAATTCATCTTTGCTTGCTTGAGGGGGAGGGGGGCGAACAGTCATGTTCTCACTGTTTTTTTAACAATTACCTCGTTTTATTTTAATGATTAGTTGTTTTTTTTTTTTTTGTATGTGGTCCTGTGTCGTTTTTGTTGTGGCTTTTTATTACTTATTATTTTGTCTATAGATCTGTCTCATAGGGGTATTATTGCTATGAATCTTTTTTTTAGATGTTGTACCTGTTTACATGCACAAAAATCAATAAACAAGTTGTATAAAAAAGAAAGAAAAAACAGCAGATGCTAAAATAAAAAAGAACAGAAGAAGGATGTCAAAATGGCCAAAATAACTAGAATGTTTCCAAAATATTGAATAAATGCCAAATTAGCCTAAAAATCTTCAGTAGATGCCAATTTACATTAAAATATTGTAAAAAGTTCAAAACTCTCGTACAAACTTAATTGAGTTCAGACGTGTAACTAAGTGGATCTGTTATGGATTTCAAGTTAAAAGGTAAAAGTCCCATTTGTTATGCTCCTAAGTGTGTGAAATTTAACCCATCCTCTGGAGGAGCGGTGAGCTGCAGACACAGCCACACCCTGGGAAGCATTTGGTGGTCATTTGGGGGTCAATAATCTTGCGCTGAGTGGAGGCGTCCGCGGGACACACACGCACACCCACACACACACACATGAACGAGTACGATCAAGGTGCAACAACAACGAACTCCAGCAACACCGAAACGTAAAGAAAATGAGTGACAGCAGGAATAAAAGCAGAATCATTTTTTTGGTAATACAAAGGAAGAGTGTGGAGTCTGCAGGAAAGTCATTGAATCTAGAACAGACTCCACAACCAACCTGTACACACACCTGAGAACTGAGAGAACCTTTTTCAAAACTGTTTCTAAATGCAAACCTTTATTGTGAATGAAATGAATGAACATTTTTACAAGTTGTTTTTTCTGTTGGTAAACATTTTGATTTCTCTTGTATAATAGTTAGTTAGTTTTTTTTTTGTTTGTTGACTGTTTTGCTTTTACTTCTTCATTTTTTATTTAATTTCAATACGTTTTTATTTTAATAAACTAGTTTCCATTTAATTGAAAACATTGTACAATACATGGTTTTATGATAATCAAGTAATTAAAAAAGGAAAAATTACAAAAAAGGAAACATTCACGGCGAATAAAAACAATTGAGGTTTTGAGGTTCATGTCACATCAACCACATGATCAATATTTGCAATATTGACCATTATCGGATCGGTATAAGCTGAGTATCGCTGAGTATCACCCAGCCCTACTGCCAAGCATCTGACAGTAAGAAGTAGGCAGTGAAACCACGTTCAGAAGAACCCATTGATGGAGATTAAAGAACTGTAAAGTTTACGTCTTATTTTGTGTTTAACAATTCAAATGTATCAGTGTTAACTTTATTAATGAGGACGTTTAAATCTGAATACAGCAGATCTAGAAAACTGAACAAACAGAAAACTGACATTTATTACTGATTTGTTTACTTTTTGATTTTTTTTTGTTAATTTATTAGTTGATTGAGAGTTATATTAATAATTTTGTACAGTTAATAATTTTGTTCAGTCAATAGTATAGTACATGTTCCATACAAATTTACCACTAAAGAAGGGATGTACGCAAGGAAGCTATAGACAACTTGTTTACACCAGGGTCCTTGTTCATTTTATTCTCTGTTACAAAATAAAAAGAAAAAAAGAAGATTGTCTGTTTTTTTTATTTTTTATTCAAATTAGCACTGGCTCCCAGACACACATGAGCATTTGCATGCACATGTGCACAAGTCCAGCCTCAGCCAGACTCTGCCTTCAGTGGCCCCAAGGTAAATTTAGTTTGAGACCCCTGTTTGTCGCAGGACCCATCACAGTCGTTAGCCGACTTCTGGGAGGCAAGCTTGTGGCCAGATAGAGAACTGCTGCTGGATGGAGAGGCAGTCTGCTTGGGCCTCCTAACTTCATGATATTTTTCTTATTTTCATCAAGACAATGATAAAAAGGTCCCCTAACTTTATTCTTGTTTATTTATTTATTTTTTCCCTCTCTGGTTAATGCGCAACAGCAAGCCTCCCAACTCAGTCAGAGAGAGACGGAAACACAGCGGAACAATGAATCGATCCACCATATTGGATGTCTATTCTACCTGCTGTCACTGAAAACGTCACATGGTCACATTTTTCCAACTCTGCCCCACTGAGGCCGCTGTCCAATTCGTGCCACTCCGCTCAATTTGTGCTGTTGCATGACCTTAGCGCTGGCCGCCGCTCAAATCACGTGCAGGTGTGATGTAGGGGTGATGGAGAAATTCAAGATGGAGGTGGGATTACATCAGGCATCAGCTCTGAGCCCCTTCCTGTTAGTAATGGTGATGGACAGACTGACAGATGAGGTTAAACAGGAATCACCATGGACCATGATGTTTGCAGATGATACTGTGATTTTTAGTGAGAGCAGGAAACAAAAAAACTGACAAAGGTCATGGTCCTCATAGTTTTACTTACAATAAAATCTCCATGATAAAGGCCAAAAAATGCAATGGATGCAGAACATTTTTCATGTAACAGGGCAGCTGTGGGGCAGTAGTTTAGCACTTTGCATGGTAGATCTGCCACTATCAGAGTGTGGATGTGTGTGTGTGTGCTGGAATGGGACTGTGACAATACAGCACTTTGGGCCTGAATCAAGGCAGAACGCTATGATGCTATGTTAGTACATGCAATTTACCACGTAAACTAATGGGAAAATTCCATCTCATTAGCTTTATACTTAGTGTGACTGCTCGTTTTAGCCTTTATACTTTAAAGACAAAAACATAACTTTGCCAAAACAGAATTTTTATTAGAGCGGGTCTTTAAGAAAAGTGTACCTCACAGATCAGCTCCTGCTGATCAGCTTTTCCATTTTTTTGCTGTATCAGTCACTTCCATAGTCTTCAAGACTGGGACCCACTCTGAAAAGGCTGGCCTGGCTTACATCGGAAATATACAAGTGGAGGAAGCTGAAGCCGCAAGATTTGGCTTATGACGGACAATTTAAATCATGGATAGTTGTTTTTAGTTTTTTTAGTCCATACAAACCAGGAACTGGTGAGGTTCCCAGTGAGAGTACCAACAATAACGGAAAGCTTCAGAACAGAACTTCAGTCTTTGTTGAAACCAATCACCTCTATGTTCCCCATTCAACCACTGAAAAGCAACTCTGCTCTCAGCTCCTCAACAAACTTGTGGAGCAAACCTTCCACCCAATAACTGGTAGGAGGTAGAAATTGCCAGAATTTACTCTGCATCTACCAGGAACTGATTATAGAACCAAACAAACTGAGTCTGTTGTTTTGTTTTATATCTTTTTTCTCATTTTTCCTTTTTGGACTAAAAAACATTTTAAAATATTTGGTAATATTGCAAAAGTGTCTGTGATTACCGCTCTCAGCTCAAGTAGTCGTTCCTTGATTCTTCTGCAAATCTCTTTAGTCCTGCTATATTTTTCTAACCAAATTCAGTTTAAATTGCCATAAAGTGCTGCAAAAGTATCTTGAGGGTAAAAGCCTTTGCTTATTTTATTACACTGAATTATTCAACAGAAAGCATAATTACCCCTTCTTTATAAATGTCCTGTTTTGTACCACAATGACTCTAATAGCTGTTTAGTTTATTCCAAAAGGCCAAGAGTGAGAGTCATTACATCACAATTTCACTTGAAGTTGAAGTGACAGTGAGGTCTGGTGTGCCCTGGGGGTACCAGCTTTACCAGAGCAGCTAGTGGGAGCAGATGACAGGCTTGTCCATCTTACAGCCTCTTCCTCTAATAACTACAAGTCCCATCTCAGGGAACCCTGCATTTGACTGATCAATATTGACAGGTACTTTCAAGGCCATTGGTTATTCTGTCCAAAACTGAGAGCAGCAAATTTTCCTGAAGGTTCAGCTTTATCTTCTCATTAAATTATACAACAAACTTTATTTATGTGTCTTACTTGAAAACACTAACAAAAAGTGCTTTACAAACAATACAACCAGGAGGGCATTGAATAAAAGCACAGATGCATGCAGTTTTCTATGGATAGTAATTCAAATCCAATTTTGCAACACTAGCACAGCACTTTTCAACAGATAAAAAAACTTTCAAGAGCACTTCTAGCTCAGAGTTGTTGATAAAATGACATCTGCTAGATTCTAATATAGTTTGTTTGGAAATGGTGTCTAAGCAAACACACAAGTAAAAGTGCAAAGTACAACCAAAAGCAAACATAGAAGCCTGAGCGGGATATTTAACCTCTACAGTGATGCGCTGTTCCTATGTTCTAGCTTCTTTTCAAGGAAAATTATGAATAGGTAGCTGGCATCAAGCTGCCAACTTCAATACTCATCTCATATGATTGCTCAGACACCAAATGCTAACCATTGACCAGCTGCAGTTTCCATGGTGATTAGTCTGTCCTACCCTCTTGGGAAAGCATAAATGTGAACAAAATTAGATTTTTCCAATTCCTTCTATAATCCCAATGGTCCTTATTTTTATGCTGAAATAAGTATTGCATTATATTGCTGTGAGAAAAGGTAAGGATGGTCATGGAAAAGGTCAAACCCCTACACGATGGTGCCCCATGGTTCATAGCCTGGGGTGTCGTGTAAGATCCTCATCTTCTTCTGCTTCCTAGTGAGTTGTTCAAACAAGGAATCGGTTTTATTAAAAATATTTTAAAATTATTTTGGACCAACATTGGATTGTTACGATGGCCCTGTAAAGCAAATCACACCAACAAGTCACGAGTCACACAAAAACATTTAAAAGATCACAACAATTAAAAAAGCAAACAAATATATAAAAAAAACTAACATTACATTTTAGAAATCAAAACACAATTGCAAAAACCAAAACACATTTCCAAAGAAGGAAACAAAATCAAAATGAAACATTTCTGAAAACAAAAGTAATTTCCAGAAATCCAAATGAAATGTTAAACAAAATAATGAGAAAAGGTAGGTACTATGGGAAATCACTGATTGGATGATGACATTTGAGTTTTGACGTTGAAGTTTTTTCAAATGTGTCCTCATTAATTGCATACTTATGAAAGTTTTATGATCAGTGCAGAGCATGTCCAATATTGCTTGCTTTCTGCCAAGTAACTTTCAGTTGAAATCAAACATAATTATCCAATCAGCAGTGTCCCATTGTACCTACCTCTTCTGGTTTCCTCTTTTGTTTCTTTTTTTACCTTTTCATTTTGATTTCTGAAAAATAAGAGCAGTTCGATTGCTCAGTTGGTTAACTGCAGGACTGGCACACAGGAAATAAGCCTAATTATGTTGCCACATGGTGGCCACAGTCTGGGTCTTCCTGTGCCAGTCCCCAGCCCAGATAAAATACAGGGTTGTGTCAGGAAGGAATCTGGCAAAACAATCTCTTCTAAACCACCTGTGCGAAGCAGTGAAAGCTACCCGGAAACTGGAAAAGGTAGGTACTATCGGACCCTTAATGTAAACAGAAAACTGTTCAGGTTTACAATATGAGCAGAAAAAAATTCTTGCTGAATCAAATTAATACTACATTATTTCTAGAGGGATGTGGTTCCACAACATGAACAAGATGCGCCAAATGCAGCATGGTGTGTGGTAGTATTTGACACTCATTACATTTATAACACAGAATGAGTGTGACACAAATTATTATACTAAAATGGTAAAATTGTTGAATTTATTTAAGCTTTTAAAGCCACTTGTTTAAGCATAAATATATATTTGAATCGTGTTTACACTTGACTTTGTCGTGCAGCTGAAAGCACAATGGATCAACTTCGTGGTCAGTACCATAAACTGTGAGAAATCAGATCATAATTAAAGAAATGTGCTTTTCATATCAAACCTTTGTAATTTTCCATACACTGTCTCCATACTTATTTTTGGTTGTATCTGTAACTCACTGTGAAAGAAACCAATGGATGGTCTAGAAAATCTATTGCTTTATTTGAAACACCTCTGTTAACAGGAAAGAAGAATGACAGAACGATGACAGAATATTTTTAGTTGAAAGTTTATGCTTAGTGCGCCAGCCAACCCTTAAACACAGGAGATATTGCTTGCGCCACCTAAATAAAACACACGTTCTTTGACATACCATAACAATTTGACCTACTGTATCTATTTGACTGCTTACACAATTAATGTGAATCAGCTGATTGTGATGCAGAAAAAGCAGCTTTGCATATTGACTTAGCTCCGATAACGGCATAACAGAAAAATAGCAGATTTTCTCTGTGACAGAATCAGCCGTTTTGCACTTGTTGCATAAGCACCTAATTACTGTGACATTTAGCATATCAGTGCAAGGCTGGTTTTCTCCACTTCAGAATCAGCTAGAATTGCATTAATTGCACAAATGGTTGAAGAGTTATGGTAGTCGAAAGAATGTCAACACTGAAGCTAAAACTTTGGTGTTAAAGGGTTAAAGAAAATGACAGCAAATACTATCCAAGTAACAGATTGTGTTGTAAGGCATACATGTCACTGATAGCAAACTAAAGGATAGATTTTGACTGAGCAAAAAGGAAGATGGAATTATTTCTTGACCGGTATTCACTGTAAAATGGTTTTGTCGTTCATGTCCACAAGAAGATTTGCACACAGCTTTAATTCGCATCCAACCAACAACCAGCACAATTCAGTGAACATGAAACCATTTACTCTCTCTGATGTGCCATTCTGCTGTGGATTAAGCAGCATGGAAAGACTCCATTAATCCTATGAATTACCTCATCGTATTTGTGTCAGACTTTGTGAGGTGTATCCAATCTTGTTCATTGGTTGGAAAAAAACAATGGATTTTATAAATCCAATTATTTTCCGGGAACCTCGCACTGATGATGATACGAGCTCAGCCTTGTAAATTAGTGGCATGAATAATTAACAAAGAGACAAGAGTGTTTTACAATAACTACCTGTATTATCTTGACAGGAGTAAGGGCACAACAACATCTAAATGTTTTCACAGGATTATTTAGAGTTGTTTGTTTAATATGACAAAAAAAGTAAACAACTCCTCAACACTTTTGTCTGATTCAAGGTATAAACGGAGCAATCAGATGCCTCAATAAACGTATGTTCACATTGGGCCATCTTTCACTGTTTTGGGCTTCTGTTTTGTGAACTCTGGTTGCGGGACAGCTTCTTTCTCCAAAAACAGGCTGAATGTTCGACACAGTAGGTTCTGCTGAAGTTTCATGTTGTTTCACGGTTACCATAATATAATGGCCTGATTATTGTATTTCATGAAATATTTATCTCAGCAGGCCTCTCCAATTCATGGCACACCTGATAGACCAAAATGCTGTCAATCAGAAAATCATAGTTTTTTTAATTATTTGAAGGCCCCCTGCATTAATTAAATACAGGCTAAGAATCTCACAAGAGCTCATAAAACTAGTACATGTTTACATTACAGACATATGCATCACAGCAAACATTACTCTAAAAATAATTATAACAATAGGTAGTCCTCCTATGGGTCTTATACCTCAAAATTAGCGAATGGTAAGTCAGCAAATGGAAATGTGATGTTTCTAGTCATTGCTTTTGCTAGGGGACACATCTAAGATTATTTCTGAAGCACTCTCAGAGTTGAATGAAGTTTCTTCTAAACACCAATAGACATAATACTTTGAATCTGCTCCTCCGTCAAATTAGATAGATCTTTATTTGTCATTGTCTTAGGTACAATGAATTATAAAGTGCTTCCTGGTAAGTGCAACAGTCATATTTTCAAACATACTGCTAAAATAATAAATAAAAATATTTCATAAAAAAACATAAAAACTGTTTGTCTGGCAACTCAAACCAGGAAATTCAATTACATTTTGCTAAGTAAATAAACCAGGCAACTCAATATGTGTTAAAATTGTTCAAACCAGAAAAAAGTGATAATAAAAACTAATAAATATGAAAAAAACATCCACTGTGTCTTAGTTAAAAGGAAGAGGTCCACATTTAATGCTTCCTAGTCACGTTTAACAAGTTTCTTGCAGAACTCAGAAAACTCCTCAATAAAACCAGTGTTTGGTTTTGGTGGTCTGTATACTGTGATGCATAAAACTGGAGGGCTGTTAAAAAACCAAGGCATGGTGTTCAAAGCTGGGGTACTGATCTAAGGACATTTGCTTTATTGCAAGGGAGTTGGACATTATAGATGCAGTACCCCACCCTTTTGCCCTCTCTGGTTGAAAAACAAAACTATAATTAGATGGGGAGGCCCCTGTGAGAACAGTAGATGCATCCGTGCTCTGCCATGTTTCAGTTAAAAAGAGAGCATCAATATTATAATCTAAAAAAATCATTTACAATAAAAGTTTTATTGGAAAAAGATCAAACATTAACAAGTGCCATGTTAAATGAGGGTGGTGGAGTATTTGTTGTTAAAACTGCTTCCTCAGGCTTTCAAATGTGTGCTTGTTGCTTTGTAATGGTATTTTAGCAGCTGCTCTCTTAATCCGGTGTATCTGTCTGGCAGAAACCTTCCTCATTCTGTCTTTATCTGCACCAACCTCTGTGTGCTCTGAATCAGTGTTTATATGCATTTCCTTTTTGGACCAGATGAAAAAAAGAAGAGAGAGGTAGGGGGCAGTGTCCAGCAGTCCAAGTGTCAAGATGGGGGAGACAGAAGGGGGGGCAGCCGATAATAGTCATAACATAAGAGTGCCATAAGTAAATTGCATGACTTACTTCTCACATACACACACTTACACTAACGAATGGTATGCACACAACTATTTACAGGTTTAAGTATATTTATACATTATCATAGAAGACTTATCTCACAGGGAGCACCAACTGAAATGAACTCATGCACACCGGACCCGGCAGGCCCAGGAGCATAAAGAACAGATATCGCACAGAAAAGAAGCCCCAGCCCAAGTAGGGACCCCACCCCAAGGTGCTCCAGGCTTAGACCTAATGTCCCGAACACACGAGACCCACGTCGGTGCCCAGACTCGAGGCTTGCTGAGACCAGCCTGCACTGTGCACCCAGGCAGCCTGCCTGTCATCCCCACCAAAGACTAACCGAAGGAAGCTGCAAAGATGGACCGCCTGATGGGAGCGCTGGACACTGGTGACCAGCAGCACCAGGGGAAAGTGAACCTGAGGATTAGGCTCCAGGTGCTGTGAGCAAAAATAAGGAAAAATTGAGGTGTCCCTGTGTGCCCAGACAAGGGGCTCTAACTGCTTCTCTGGGATATGGTCCACCCAGCAGACGTTGTGAGCTCCCTCACCACACAAAGAGCTCCAAGGTTAGGGGCGCAGGAACCCCCGGACGCCACTGATGCTCCGGCAGCAGCTGCCAGTCCCCCGTCTGGGGGGCAGGACACAGGAAAGAACATGACCATCCCCCTCTTGCTGTGTGTCAACGTGTGTGTGTGTACTAAAAGGCTGTATTTAAAATTGGTGGACCGGGGCAGTACATACTCCTCCGTTCTTCAACAGCACCCAAAAGCCCACTATAGGGCCCTACACAAGTGTATTTGTGTATGTTGATGTTAGCCTGTGGTGTCTGTACTAAGAGAGGGTGCAATTAAAATTGGTGGTTGCTTCACCAATGGTCCCTACATGTCTAAAGCGAATAAGACCTGGTGGTGGGGATCTTTTTAGCTTTTATTTATATTTATTTGTCTAAATTGAGGCTGCACGGTGGCGCAGTGGTTAGCACTCCTGCCTCACAGCAAGAAAGTTCCCGGTTCAAGTCCTGGCTGGGGGACCTTTCTGTGTGGAGTTTGCATGTTCTCCCCGTGCATGCGTGGGTTTTCTCCGGGGACTCCGGCTTCCTCCCACCGTCCAAAAACATGCTTCATAGGTTAATTGGTTACTCTAAATTGTCCCTAGGTGTGCATGTGAGTGTGTATGGGTGTGTGTTTGTGGCCCCTGCGACAGACTGGCGACCAGTCCAGGGGTGTACCCTGCCTTCGCCCATGAGTAGCCGGGTTAGGCTCCGGCAACCCCGTGACCCCGAAAGGGATAAAGCGGATTGGAAAATGAATGAATGAATGTCTAAATTGATAATTGAGTCTTTACTTTATGTATTTGTTTGTTTGTTTGTTTTTACAATGATCACGCTTAAGGTTTTGTGAAATATCAAAGGTTTTTAGACCTTGTCCAAGGAATTCAACTATGTCGTGCTTTTCAGCCGCGGAGATCCTTTTTCTTACCCTTATTGCTTGAAAATGTTGGTCTGCTTAATGATGTGGAATGTTCTTTAGCAGTTTTTCCTTTAATTGAACTCGCCTGGCAAAATAATTAACACAGGTGTCTGAGATTGATTTCAGTGATCCAAAGAGCCCTGATACACAATTTCATGCATGAGTTTGATACTTAAAGGTATATTTTTTTTGAGTGTTTTTAAGTTCTTATAGCATTTTTCACATCATGAAGGATCTATATAAAATAATTTATGATTATAACTATGTTTCTGAGTACTACTTAAATCAATTTGGATCAGAAAACTGGATGCTTGAAAACCTGGTGCTAGTGACGCAGTTACTGAAATGGGCGTGCCAAAGTCTTTCTTACCTCTCCACTCCTCTGCCCCCTTGCGCACATTTATTTTCCTTTTTTGAGATGATTAATCCAATATTGCTTGCCATTATTGTTGTGCTGCTAATACTTGCTTGGGGCGATAAGCTTGCGCCTGAGGGAGCAAACAGAGCTCTTGGCGACGGGGAGGGGTCAGGGTTGCTCCGAGCCAACATTCCTGCCCACCAGAATTGTATTTTTAATGAGCTACTGCAGCTGGGCATAAAGTATGTCTTAAAAAGCAACAATCTTTTTTATTTTGGCAAAAACTGCACAGTCATAAATAAAAGACTACTGGGAATGATTTTACAAAAGAAAAAAAATATGATTGGAGTGGGACTTTAAATCCAATCTGCATAATAACTTGAAATGTGGTGTAAGGGTCCACTGTGGAATTGAGCCTTCACATACATTCAGGTTTTCTCTGTCACCCCAACACCCCCTCTTTTGCACTTTTCTGCCCAGATCCCTGCCTCTGAGAGGCACACACATTTCATTCGATTCATTATTACAGCCCCACTCCCCCTTCAGCACTCTCAGCTGTCAGGGGAGACAAAAGCTCTGCCAAATATGGATGTGTTTTTGTTCTCTTGGATGTGTGCTGCCCTTCCCTGGAGATATTGCATCCCAGTCACCCCCAGTGTTCACGCACACACTCATTGATTGCTTGAATAGGAGTGGGAAGAAGCAAATTTACCGTTTAAAATTTACACACCGTTTAAAATGTACAACTTCTTTTCCAATTTTTTTTAAGCAAATGGTTCCCCATGATGCCCAAAAAGTTACAAGCTGATCGATGAAAATCCCCAGGTCAAGTTTTTGTTTGTAGCTGGTACTAACAATTTTTTTTAACTTCAAGATGACTAAGGTCCTGAGGACTAAGGTCAACAAAACTCTAGGGGTCATTGTAGACTTAAGCTAGTGGCATGTGTGTTAAACTTTGTTAAAATCGCCAAAACAAAGGGTTCGTTGTAATTGAAAATCGTCAAATCTAAGATTTGACGATTTTTAAAACAAAATAGCTGCCAAACCGTAGGTCGTGTGGTCATCCCCAAAATTTTAAACTTATTTGAATATTCTCGACAAAAGTATCAAAGTTTCGTTAGTGGATTCCAAAAGTTTTTTTTCAGTCCTGAGTTAGCAGTTCTTTTTTTTTTTTTGCAACACTTTTTTGTTTATCCTGACCACAATTCTAACATTGTTAAATCAAATGTTATTTTGTCACTTACAGCTTGAGCTACCGAACATGTAGACACCCTGTTTACAACATTCCAATAAAACATGTGCGAGCTAGCTAAGACTGTAGCAGTGGCGAGCTTGCTATTCAGAATCCACAACTTCTAATTCCAATTTTTTTTCCACAGTACCTTGCTAATGATAAAGTTTGTAGCTTGTACTAAAGGTGTTTTTAAAAAATTAAAGATGGCTGCTCTTCCCAAGGTCAAAGGTAATTAACACTTTTGTGGTGGTTTTAGAGTCCGGCTGGCA
Source organism: Adrianichthys oophorus (assembly GCA_036245035.1). Classification (NCBI taxonomy): domain Eukaryota; kingdom Metazoa; phylum Chordata; class Actinopteri; order Beloniformes; family Adrianichthyidae; genus Adrianichthys; species Adrianichthys oophorus. The sequence continues at coordinate 4,861,041 of BSAI01000038.1, read as the reverse complement.
GAATGTTTGGTTCTACTGATTCTCACCAAACTTCGCAGTAGTTTTCCCATTTTGTGGAAAACAAGGCAATCACAGAATCTCACACTTTGCTATATAATGGCCGCCAAGCCATGGGTCATGTGACCAGCACTTAATAACTTTAAAAGTTCTCCTGGATATTCCCAATATTGGTTTCGTTTGTGTATTTCGAGAAAAACTTTTTTTTTGGCTCCATAAGCGATTTTTGGCCTTTTAATTTTTTATTTACGGTTTTGACGACATTGCTCGCGCCAATGTCATCGTCTTGGGGGAGGGGAGTGTCATTCGCAAATCAGATAAAGTGAAGATTTTTCTTAAGTAACAAAATTGAGAGAATATTCATTATTGATTATTCTCAGAAAACATGATTATTTCAATAAACAGTAACATGACCCTAACCCCATCTTGTAACAGAAATGTAATATTCATCAGAATTACAATTCTATATTGATCCAGAAATCATCCTTTCACATTGTAGATCAAGTTTTCAAGGAACAAAAGAGTTCTTATTGATGATCCTCTGAAAGAATTCTTACATATTATTAATAAACATGAATGTAAATTTTAGGCAACCAATATGCAATAATCATTGATTATCAAAATAACACATAATGACATCAATCCTTGCAGTAATCATTGTTACACATTTCAGATCAAGTGGCTTATTGATTGTATTTTAAACATGTCAGTAATCATTACAGGCACATTACACAGTGTAATACTCATTGGTTGTAATTAAAAGAACTTTTAAAATTATGTCACCACATTCAAGTTCACACATCCACGTACTTAGAATGTTTCAAACACCCGATGATTTTTAACTCCTCTTATCTTCATATTGTGAAATTAGAGTTTCTTTAAACATTTTCTTGCATTTTTGGATGTTTGAAAATTGTTTGAGCTCATTACTTGACCCAGTGCTTCTCAGTTATTTTCTCTTACCCCCTTAAAGAATGTATCTTTTCGCGCCCCCCCCCTCCCACAACTTTCTGTTGCAAGTATCATTAGTGTCTGCAAAATTTGCAAAACATTGTATCCTTATTATCATTAAAGAATACAAAAAGGGAAACACCATGGATCAACTGATAATAATTTTATTAACATTGTTTTTTTTTTTTTTTGAGAATATAAAAGAAAAATCGACACATTTGCCTGTAATTTCCAAAAATAAATTGTAATCTCTATATAAACTCAGAGCATTTTTGGCTGACTGATTGAATCATTTGATACTAACATGAAAAATGGATGTCAACACATTAAAATTGCTTTAAATTCTGCAAATTTGGCAACATTAAGGTGAACTCATGAACAAACATTTTTCCATTGTGATTCTTGAGGTTTCATGAATGTGGGTATCGTGGTCGCTGACCACAGAGGCCTGAAACGGCAGATCGTTTTGACCGTTTTCTGGTGATATCCAGATAATGATGCTGTTGCTTCCCTCTCTCCCTTTCCTGCACTGAGACGCCGAGACTTGATCTGATTGACGTCTCTTTATTTTAGGCCATAACCAACACCTTACAGCTGACACCGACAACTCCCAACAGCAAAAGAAACGCTCACCAAAAGGTGGAGCTGTGCTCCTCAGACGCCTTCATTCCGTCTCATGCACCACCATGCACCAGCACCACCTTCAAATCTCCAACAACTGGTTAAATGACAGAACCCCGGGTCCTGGTGCGTTCGCTGAGCTCCGGACCTTGGTGTGCCCAAACAGACACACAGCATAATTCAGTCCGTGACCATTTTTTTATTATTAATTTTCATTTTTTGACAATCTGCAGCAAAACAAAGCGTTTTGTCAGAAAAAATGTTGAAACAATTAAAACAATCAGTTATAATTGATCAGTTCTTCTGCTGTTTGACATTTTCTCTGAAAAACTGCTTTGTTTTGCTGCAGATTTCCGGAGGTCAGTGAACGCACCAGAGACTCTCGGCGGCCCGCGGTTTGTCATTTTCAGTGACTGATTATTTAGGCTTAAATAGCTGACGGTGTCTTCTGCCCCAACAGTTTAAGTGACATCAACTCATAACTGCATGATCCTCGGGTTGTTTCCCCCGGCGCAGCGCACCCCCCGTTTGAGAAACACTTAACTGTTCAGAGCCACACACAGACACATAGACACTTGTCTTTGTGGTTCTTATCAATTTGATCTTGAAGTTCCAACATCCTCTCAGTTTGAAACCTCCTTCATTTTCTAAGAAATGTTTTTGGATATTGTATAGTAATGTTTTTCCACTAGCTCTGTATAGAAGTTGTGCTGTATAAAAACCAATAAGGACATACAGTTTGAAAAGTCTGGACTGATAAAAAAAAATTGTTTGTATGATCAAGATAACCGGCTTTATGTACAATTTTGATGGCTCGTTTCTGTAGTAAAAAGAGGAGATATAGTGAACTTTTATAATTATTACCCCAGATTTCTATACAGTAGGTAAAATATGGTAATATTAAGGAGCAGTATAAGTATCTACAGTTGTATTCTAACATATATTTTTATTTATTTATGATTTAAATAAATTTTGAAACTTTAGTTTGTATGTGTCCCGTGTTGCTTCCAACTTAATTTGCTTTTAACAACAATCCCTAAGAATTGGATTTCTGTGATGCTTTCGATTAAGCTTTTGTTCATTAAAATTGAAAGCTCTGTATTGGCACTGTAATTACCAATGAGTTTTAATAGTTTTAAAACATTGAATATGTCAAATATGTAAATACCAAATAGCATTTGGCCCAGAACTGATCCTTGTGGGACACCACAACTTGTCTCCTTGTTTTTTTCCTTTGAAATAGTTTGTGACCCAACTTAGTGCTAGTCCTCTTATCCCAAACCCTTCCAGTTTATCCAGTAGGATGTCATGATTGAGAGTCAAATGCTTTTTTAAATCAATGAAAATTCCAGCTGCAGATTTCTTTTTGTCCAGAACATTTATGATTTCCTCCACAGCATCAATGAGGCTGATCTGTTTTCTCTAAAACCATATTGGTTTTCATTTATAATGTTATGTTTTTCTATAAATTTAGCTAATTTATCGTTAAATATCTTTTCTAAAATGTTTGAGAATTGTGGAAGGAGAGAAACAGGTCTATAGTTTGTAAACATGTGTTTGTCTCCGCTCTTATAAACAGGAATCACTTTTGCAATTTTCATTTGTTTGGGAATTTCCCAGTTTGTAGTGATAAGTTCCATATGTATGTTAGAGGCTTAGAGATATTGTTAATAACCTTCTTTACTACTGTCATATCAATATCATTACAATCTGCTGAGTTTTTACTCTTGAATTTGTTAACAGTTGATATCAGCTCATTTTCCTTCACTTTTCAGAGAGAAAGATTGAGTTTGGGATCCTTGTGATGGTGGAATATTTTCTTTGCTGGTTTTGCTCTTTGAAATTTCTGCTGCCAACTCTGGACCCACATTTACAAAATAGTTGTTAAAACTGTTTGCTGCTTCATTAAAAGTATAGTTTTGATCCTACTCATCTGTAAAGTCATCTGGGTATGTTCGCTTTTTGTCCCTTTTTTAATGATGCTGTTTAATATTTCCCAAACTCTCTTCACGTTGTTTTCATTTTCATTCAGTAGATTATTGTAGTACACGCTTTTACTGTGTCATGTTATTTCAGTCAGTTTATTTTTGTATGACTTGTATCTCTGTTCACTTTCTCTTGACCTTTGTTTTAAGAATTTTTACAGAGGCTATTTTTCTTTTTACAAGCATTTTGTAAATTTGTTCTTGAAATGAGTTGGACAGTTTTTCTAAAGTGAGCTAAATATTTCTAAAAAACATTCAGAAGCGGTGTCCTCATCTTTCTCCACTTTCAGACTTTTTTGCATATAAATTGCGACTCCTTTTTTGTTTACTCTGTTCACATAATAGATCATAGTTTTCCAGTTCAAGGTTAGTGTCCTTGTTGCAGCTAAACCAAGTTTCAGATATGGTTATGATAGTCAGGACTTGACAGTTTGCTGTTCCTTCGCTGCCCTCTCTTGCTTCTTTTTGGTAGTTTTTTGGTAGTCTCCTGGACTCCCCACACATCCGACCTGCCTGAACTTCTGCCCCCATCTGGACCTCCAGCTGCCTCTCCTTCAATAAATCTGTTGTTTCCTATCACCCATCAATCTCTCTTTGTCTGACCTTGACAATGATGTTGAAGGAACGTCCCATATTTTGCAGATAGTCCATGATGTCTCTAAAGTTGGTCTACATGCTTCTGCTGTTAAAGTGATGATTGACAGTCTTCCTTTCGAGTTAAAAGTCATCTAGTCTGTAAAATCTGCAGTTCAAATTAACTGTGGAAAGAATTGATCAGGGTCTATGTCATCTTGCAGGCTGTTATCATTATCACTGAATATGTTACGGTCAGGTGGCTCACAGTTCAGATCTCTCTGAAAGTCGTGGTCACAGTTGATTGTTAATGTGTTGTTTTTAGAAGCCGTTGTTTGTAGAGTTTGTCCCCTCACCTCGTCAATTCAGCATCTTCACTTATCTCTTGTTTAAACTGCATTGGGTACAAACTTCTCTAACTCCTTCAGGATCCTGATAATGATGACCTTGGTTTGCTCAGGGGAGCCGCATAGTTTAGCGGACGGCAGGTCTGTCAGACTCTCTTCTCCTGAGAAGTGGGCAGCAGATCTCAATGTTGTTGTTGTTTCCTTTGAACTTCAAGAAATCTACCATCTGTTTCTCCACAAAGCTGGTCTTCTGCTCGTCTGATTCCTCATCATGCATGCACATATGACCGGGGTTTGATTTTCATTCATTTTCCAAACCGCCTTATCCCGTTCGGGGTCACGGAGTTGCCGGAGCCTAACCCGGCTACTCATGGGCGAAGGCAGGGGACACCCCTGGACTGGTCGCAGGGGCCACAATCACACACCCATGCACACTCACATCCACATCTAGGAACAATTTAGAGTGACCAATGAACCTATGAAGCACGTTTTTGGATGGTGGGAGGAAGCCGGAGTCCCCGGAGAAAACCCACGGATGCACGGGGAGAACATGCAAACTCCACACAGAAAGGTCCACCAGCCAGGACTTGAACCGGGAACCTTCTTGCTGTGAGGCAAGAGCGCTAACCACTGTACCACCGTGCAGCCCTGATTTTCAATGTGGTGATAATGACATCATTGATCCTGGAATTCTGTTCCTAGTCATCCATTCATTTCTCAATGTTATCCATTGGGTTGACAGTCTGCTCATTCAGGGCCTGCAGTTGTCTCCCCTCCTCTAGACCGTTCAGAATCTGTTCATGCTGGATCCTCAAAGTCGACCGTCACTGGGGGATTTTCGGGGGCATGATCAGGAATTGTTTTTTCAACATATTTACTCCTTTTGCAGTAAATAGAGTTTTCGAAGTACAGTTCCTCTATGCCTCAATGGCATCATGGTGTCTACCTAGAAGTGGAGGGATTCAAACTTTTCTTTGTTTTCCTTACGTGCAAATGCTTTCCTGCTGCTGCAACTTATTTTTCCCTGTTATTTATTTCACCAAATTTTACTTCAATCAGAGTCTGTCTTTCTCAAAAATAAACTCAAAGTAGAAAAACAGATGTTTCTATTTCACACATGTACATTTTGACTAAATTATTTCTAATCAGAGGAATTAGGAAACAAAAAGTCTGCACAACAGACTGGTGCATATGAAACCAAATACCCAACCTTCATAGCTCAGGCTTCACAGTAATTGTTGATTTTTACTACAACTCTCACTTCTATTATTTTAGGAATGAACTTTTGCCAATCACTGTTCTTTTTCTGTGGACTTAAGATGTCAGCATTGTCAATTATCCAGAATAAGTGATAGGAAGGGTTGAAGAGAGCTGGACTTACAATGGGGTCACCTGTGTAAAGTCTCAATTAAAACACAGCACATGGGAAACAGCATTGTCAAGAGGAAAAACTTTCAAGGTGAGCTGTTGCTGTGGCTGGAAATGTGCACAGAAGAAGAGCAGAAAAAGAAAGTCTGACATTTTTTGGAGTCCATCCATTCACCTCTTCTTTAGACCCGCTCAATCCCTTTTGGGGTTGCAAGGGATGCTGGAGCCTCTCCCAGCTACTCTTGAGTATAGGCTGTATACATCCTGGACATGTTGCTGGCCTGTCACAGGGCCATTTTTCAGAATACAATTTACACATGATAAAACCACACAACCAATTGAGTGAGGCTGCACTCTTAAAATCTTGTGACTTTGTTTACCTAGCAATCTTGTCTGGGTAGCTTTAGCAAAGTTATTCTGTCCCACAAGCTAACCACTCAAAGTGTCTTGAAACTAATGGTTAGTTAAGGCAATAATACCCATATTAACAAATAGCTGAAATGATTTTGATCATTATTATTAAAGCACTTTTGTGTATTGCTCTTTAAATAATTCAATTCAATGTAAACGTTTTTCACTGAATACTGAGACCAATATCTGGCTCACATCTGCTAAGAATCCACACAGGAAAGATCAAGAATATTTTCTGGGGCATGCCATTTTGGTAATCATGTGAAGGGACAGACTACACTCATACCATTATGTGAAAGATAGATCTCTTTGAAGCATCATCAATCTCTGTATCAAAAATCATTTCATTTCATTTATTTATTTATTGAGCACCTTCCACCACCAGCCAAGGAAGGCCAAAGTGCTGTACACAAGGAAACAAAGATTTAACACTGTGTAATAATAAAACAAAGAGAATAAAAGCATCAAAAAGATTTAAACCAATTTAAAACAATGTAAAACTAAAACCAGGATAATAACAGGGCTAGGTTGATGCTAAAACACTGTAGTGCAGGAATAACTGTTTCTTAAAACTCTCCAAGTGCTTGACCTCTCTAATTGCTGGTGGCAACTGATTCCAAAGTTTAGGGGCCAGCACTGCAAAAGCACGGTCCCCCCGAAATTTAAGTTTAGTTCTGTGAACCAGTAACACACACTGGTCTGCAGAGTGTAAGGACTGGGGGGGGTGTTTTACAAGCAGGCTGGAGAGGTAAGAAGGTCAGTACCTGCCAGGGCCTTAAAAGTAAAAACAACAATTTTCATAAAAATCAGGTACTGCACTGGCAGCCAGTTCAAAGAGGCCAAGATTGGTGTTATGTGGTCAAACTTTTTTGCCCCGCAAATAAATCTGGCTGCTGCATTTTGGACCAGCTGCAGTCTGGCTATTGAAGCCTTGGGTAACCCCGCCCACAAAGAACTACAATAATTTAGTCTGGACAGCACAAAGGCATTGGTGACCATTTCCAGGTTCTTTTTTGAAATAAAAGACTTAATCCTAGCCAGACGTTGCATTTGAAAAAAGCAGGACCTGGTCACAGCATTTATTTGGAGGTCCAGTTTCAAAGCAGCATTAGATGAGTAAGGGCCCATTTTAACACAGAAAGACCTGTCTGAAAGGTAGGACCGCAACCACTGTAGTGCTTCCCCAGAAAGCCCCACCCATTGTTCCAGCCGACCAATCAGTATCTCATGATCAACTGTGTCAAAAGCTGCTGATAGTAATAAAGTAATAAAATCAAGTATCAAGTAATAAAAGAACGACCTGTTCACCTGCATCTGCTGCCATTAGAACATCATTAAACATGTTTAAAAGAGCGGTCTCTGTGCTGTGTCCAGACCTGAACCCTGACTGCAGAGGTTCCAGTATCTCATGTGCCTTTAAGAAAGAGATCAACTGTTTGTAGACAATGTTCTCCAAGACTTTTGAACAAAAAGGCAGGTTGGATATTGGCCTGTAGTTTGACAGCAATACAGCATCCAGCCCTGGTTTTTTCAGTAGTGGCCTTACTACTGCCTGTTTAAAATTGAGTGGAACTTGAGTGGACGTAAGACTTGTGTTTATAATAGTTAAAACTGCTGGTCCTAACACTGCAAAGACTTTCTTAAAAAACCAAGCCGGCAGAACATCACAGGAGGACCCAGTTGGCTTTAGCCTTGATACCACCCTTTCTAACTCAATAAGAGACACCAATGAGAAAGAATTAAGATTAGGAACTGGTTTCTGTGGAGTTGGAGGAGAATAAGTGGAACATAGAGATCACGGGAAATTTGAAGTCTGTCCTTCTTAAATTTTCTCTCAGCTTTCCTACAGTCCCGTCTCAAAATATGGATTTCCTCAGAGATCCAGCGTTCAGATATGTGCCTTGGTGTTTTTGATGGTGAGGGGGGCAATCTCATCCAAAATTTTAAAGCACAGGTTGTCAAACTGAAAAAGAAAAGCATCTGTGGTAATTGTAGAAGAGTATAAAGACGGCCACTCCAAGGAAAATATAGCAGAAAATTCATCAGCTTTTCCTACGTCCAAGCCCCGCACCCATCTGACAGGAGCAGGTTTAGGGACAATGGCGAATGGCAGAACAAAGTCAAATAACACTGCTGAATGATCAGAGAAGGCAGTTTTCACAGTCTCAACTGAGGTGAGAGGAAACCCGAAAGACAGAGCTAAGTCCAGTGTATGTCCATGACTGTGTGTTGGGCTGGAGACCCACTGCACAAGATTAAAAGAATCCAACAAATTAAAAAGTCTTTGACAAGTGGTTTGTCAAGGCAGCACACATGAATGTTAAAATCACCTCAAATCAACACATGTTCGTATCTAGGCATAAAAGTGTACAGCAATTCAGAAAAAATCTGGTAAAAACTGTGCATTGACCTTCGGGGGACGATATATTAAAAGTCCTAAGAAAGTGGAGGATGGGCCTACATCAAAAAGACAAAACTCAAAAGAGTTGAAAAGTAAAGGTGGTGTACGGTGATGTGATTTCAAACCAAAAACCAGTCCACCTCCTCTGCCCACAGAGCGCGGGACATTAAAACACAAACAGTTCTCAGGTAAAAGCTCCAACAGAACACCTGACTGAGCAGGAGGGATCCAGCTTTCTACAATGAACAAACCATCCAGCTTCTGGGCATTAAAAAAGTCTTTCAAAATAAAAGTTTTGTTCGTAGCAGATCAAGCTTTAATTAGTCCAAACCTCCTTGGTGTCGAGGCCGCATCAGAGATCTCCGGTGATGACTCAGCAGCAGAGATCGTAACCCTCGGGACGTCCAGCAGATTCGATGAGTCGATCCTCCGCCAACAAACTTGTAGCCGAGGCGACCTGACAGGGGAGTCGGACTCCAGGTTACCTCCGACCAAAGGGATCAGGCACGGCTTCGGACATGAAAGCAATTTCCATGGAGCAAACAGACGACATCCAGGTGTACAGGCGCGGGACACGTCAGCAGTAGAAGTGGGACAGCAGGCACGAAGGCGAACAATTCTCCCGCCTTGTTTCCCCCGGCGCTGCTTCATTGATCACAATAATACACATTAAAAAGTTTGGACTTTTCCATTCAACAGCAAGGGGCGCTAATCGCTTTACTTAGAGTGAAGCTGAATCAAAAACCAAATTGTTTTTCTTTTTCTCGTCATAAACTTACCACTTTGAATTTTAATGCCTTTCCAGCCCTTATCCATGGAAATGATGGAACACTTTGTAACCCACAATTCTGCAACAAATACTTTTTTGATCTTCTGGTATTTTAAGCCAGGTATATTCAAGCCAGAACTTCACTCATTCCCAGCTTCTAAAATATAATTCAAAATT
>BSAI01000038.1:4759693-4819308 GCA_036245035.1 Adrianichthys oophorus | reverse complement strand
TATCTACATTATCAGACGTAGATTATCTGATTATCTACATTATCAGATGTAGATGATCAGATTATCTACATTATCAGACGTAGATGATCAGATTATTTACATTATCAGACGTAGATGATCAGATTATCTACACTATCAGACGTAGATTATCTGATTATCTACATTATCAGACGTAGATTATCTGATTATCTACATTGTCAGATGTTGATTTCTCCCCAAAAAGCAGATATGTCCTATGATGTATCTACTTTTGTTTGAGATATTTCATAGTTTTACTTCTGCATGAGTTGGAAGTCAAGAGACCCCAGAGTAGCACCGTGTAACCGAAGAAACCAAAAGAGGCAGCAACATGTTCATTTTTCAGACATATCAGTTCTCACATTAGCCGTGCAGCTACCCAGGGTGCTGCAGTGTTTACGAAGAGCAGGCTGGTGTGGCCTCTAAAAGTAATAAGAAGTTAAATACTTACATCATAATGTGCAGACAAAATCTCTGAAATTAATCAGACAACTGACTTTTATGTTGATCAGGATTTTCTGATCGTTATCATTTTGCAAAAATATGATTACTCCTGTCTGTTATTTTGTGAGCATGTTAATAGGCTCAGTCATTGAACTGGTCATGTTTTAATACAATAAAACCACTTGTTTTTAGAAAGAATTACTATAATAGCCAATTTTCTTCTAGAAAATAGAAAAATGTAATTAATAGGCTTTATAGTTTGTGCAGTTTTATCAGTTGCTTTTTATTTCTAGTTAAAGCTACATATTTCCTGATATTTCTGAATGTTTAAATAGTAGTTGTTTTCGCCGATCAAAAACATCCGTCCGTCCTCTGCAGACTGCAGCAGCCCTTCAAACGAGCTTTCAAAGGGGAATCTGATCAGAATAGCAGCAACAATGTCATGTGTGGCTGGCGTCATTCCAAAACTGATGGACGGTTAACCTTATGTGGCGATGTCTAAAGGGACTTCATTTTATAGCCAAATACATTCAAATGCAGTAGAACTTTCTGGAGCAGTAATGTCCATGCTAAAGTGTCTTCAGTCTGTCAGAATAGTTTAGTAATATTGATGTTTGAAATTGACTTGTTACCTCTGTTACTTTAAAGAAAATACTTACAATCCATGTTGAGCTTTAACACTTGGAACTATGTCAACACACCATCATGGCAGAGCCCCATCTGAGCAAAGCTCTACTACTGCCTTTATTTCAGCTGAGTGGTAAATCAGATGAAACATCCTAAGCTCCAATCACTTCCGTTTATTTAATCAGATCTGTTTTCAGCCTTTACACTTGTTTGCTCAAGAGATGGAAAAAAGCCCAGAGGCATGGCTCCTGTAGCTCTTTAAAAAACCCTCTCAGATGTAAATGTGTTTAGGGGGTTTTAAACATGTTCTTGGGGGCATTTTTCTGATGATGGAGGAAATATATAAAGAAAATAAAGCTTAAAATGTATGCATTCAAAGTGTTCAATTATTCAAATTGTTGTCAATCAGGAGCAGATGAAAAATGCAGTGTGAAAAAGGTTGGAACTGTGTAGAAGCTACAGTCAGCAGGCCACAAGCCCCCTTCTCCCCCAACTGTGTGTCCGTGCGTGTGTGGGTGTCCGGACATATGTGTGCGCGTGCGTGTGTGTTTGTGTGTCCGTGCACACTTGCAAACAAATAGATCCATGTACGCCTTTGTTTTCTTCGTCTGAGCTGGCTTCAAGCTCCAAACTGTACGGCTGGACAGCTCCAATATTGCTCACCATTTATGTTGCACCAGTAGTGTTGGGTTGGGAGTGTGAGGAGCTGTAAGCTAACAGGATGACGTGTAAACAGATGGATGCCGGGATGTGGGGGCAGGCTCACTCTGTGCCAACTGACCACAACTCAGAGGTGAATTTCTGATGAGCTCCTGCCGCTCTGCAGAAAATGTGTTTTTAGAAAATGACACAGGTTTATAATTTGAGTTAAAACAGCATCATCATCATTAAAAAAAAACGATGGGAACGCTATGAAAATAGACCAGAATATGATTGGAGTGGGGCTTCAATCATTTTTTTTTATCAGATTGTGCTCAATTCACAAACTTGTGACTCCTTGTTACTACCACAACGTCTTTGTGTAACCCCTGTTTTTACTGCCACATTTTCCAGTCTACATGCATCTTTTTCACTTCTGTTTTTTTTAGTTGCTGTTAAGGCTCTCTCAGATGTTTCAGTCTTTGCAGGAACTGGGCCTGCTCTCACATTGCTAGGTCATTTGCTCTGCCATCAAACCTGCCATCACTCCATTGATTGTTTTCATTCATTAAGTGGGTCACTGTTCATTGCTCTTATTTAGTTCAGATTGTGGATTAGTGTTGAGAGCCACAAATTCAAATTAAACAAAAGAGTCTTGCAAATCTGCAGGACTTTTCTGCCTCATGTTTCATGTAAGTAACTAATGTACTCTTGTTTAGCATCCTGCTGTTTTGCTCTGTTCAGGCTTCTCCCTTTATCCAGTAGGATTTTAGGCAGCGGGCACAAAGGTGTGTTTGATGTGGAGGACAGACTGATGTTTCTTCATTCTCAAGGGGAGCTTTTTAATTGGGTCGTGTAGGCTCAGCTGGTTTCCTTATTTCAGAACTGCTTCACTGGGGAGCTGGACTCTTTCTGAAAATAGAGAGAGCAAGTGAAATGTGACTGACAGTCATGGAGCAGGAATGTCAGACTGGTCTAAATAAAGCAAAGAAGAGGATTCTCTCAAATGACATTCAACATGAATGATAAATACAGACTGCCCCACAAACTGACCAAAATCCTTTATCATTTTTAGCATTATTCCTATAAAACCAATACTTTTGTTGTTACATGGGTTAGAATGAGAAGTCCTTTCATTATATTATTAAACTTGTTGTTGCATTCACTTACATTTTTGCTAAATTAAATGCAAGACAAAAAAGTCTCTGTATTGACAGATGGAAACATTTGCCCTGCTACACTATGTTTTACTCTTAAAAATAAACCTGATGTGACATGTTACTATACCAGAATTTTATGAAATGATACTTGTGCTACCACATAGAGAACAAAGTCAGTTTTGAGATCTAAATATCCTAGACTGCAAACAAAATGTTTAGTTTAAAAAACAAAACGTTCAGAGTTGCAAATAAAAATGTTAAATATTTTCTTTCAAAACCTTTTTTTTTTGCTTTCAAAATATATTTTTGCATTTGTAACTAACGTTTTCAGATGCGTTGTCTCAGTTTCAGCTTAGCGTAAAAAATGTACCACCAAACAGCCAATCGCAGAGAAGAGGACTCATGCTGATTGGTCTAGATCAGGGGTCTCCAACCCTGTTCCCCGAGGGCTACCATCCTGCTTGTTTTGCAGCTAACCTTGCTTCAGTAGATGCTGATTAGCTGGATTGAATCAGCACCGTTTCTGATTGACTGGACACACCTGATCCAGGTGAGCAGCAATTACTGAAGCAGGGTTAGCTACCAAGCAAGCAGGGCGGTAGCCCTTGAGGAACAGGGTTGGAGACTGGTCTAGATTCTATCCATCTAGCATTGGGCGCTTGGAGGCAAACAGACTTTGGACTCTGTATCGGTTCTGTTCGAGCGGTAACTCTAGCGGGCTGGAGGTGAAGCCAACCAGGAAGTAACAAAACGTTGCAGTACCGCAACTGACCAGAGAGGCTGGTGCTTAGAGTGAGCATTTTCCCATTGACTCCCATGTTAAAGTCGTCATTTTCAGCCCTCACATAAACCCCTTTAATGCCTGGTGCTTCAACTTTTTATTTCATCAATGGTTGTATACCAATTTATATCAATGATGGTATATTTGACTCATGTCAATTCTGAGGGGAATGAAGTTTTTTCTGACTTTGTAGATTTTTCCTGAACAGCCGCATCTTTATGATTGACATATGATGACTGCAGTGGATTCTGGGAACAGAGCTTTAGTGTTTGGCTCGTTTCCTCCGTTTTAGCTTTAGCATCAATGCTATATCTTGATTTGTGTTCTGCTGCTGTGCTGTAAAATGTTCTAACACACTTTCAGGGAATACTCTATTATCTTTTTACAGGAAAGTACTAAAAAAATTACTTTATATTTGACATTTATACACCATAAATATGTAATGTAATCATTTCTGTTAATTCCAGTCAATCAATTTAACTTTTTTTTCAAAATCTCTTCGTCTCTTCAGACATTAATATCTTTAATTAATTATTACTTTTATTAATGTTGAAAACATTTACATTTTCTAGGTATTTTTTGTAATTTACTTTTATCAATGTCTAGATATATTGGAACAGAATTTAGAGATGCTGCAGTAACACCAGAACCTCTGAATGTAAAGTGACTGATATCACACCGGTGATCCATATTTTTAAAGTTAAACACTGAAGACATACAGAAAACAGAAACATTTAATTTAATTGTTTATTTTGAACAAATATGTACATAAATTCACAAATTTGGCTAAATAAAATGTAATCAATGCTTAAAGAAAGTTTGAATTATCTTTAAAACGATTAAAGATGATTTTTTTTTTCTTTATTTTTTCTTTATCCAAAGAGGCAAAATGAAAATAACTTGCTTGATAGCAGACACCATGTTAGATAAATATAGCAATTTGATAGGGTAGAATCCAAAACCAGTAAGTATGCAGCTCTTGTCTGTGATTGGCTGTTTGGTGGCACATATTTTACACTAAACTGAAACTAATGAATGTAAAACCAAAGATAGGGAGAAAGCTATGGAAGCAAATGTGACTCATATTTCAAAATAAAAGTCAATTCCGGAAATGCTTTTTCATTTTCACAATATAGCTGTATACTTGCACACTTTACATACTCGCAACGGTTTGGGTCACGTGTAAGCTGCTGGTCCAATAGGAGAGAGACATTTTCCAAAATGGCGGCGAACGTGACAGTCTGTCCGCAGGAGGAAAACACTCCGAAACGCAACATAAAGCGATATAAAAGGTGCTAAACGCACATGCTGTCTCTCAAAGGAGAAAGAATTCAGGATTTTATGACCAAGCGATGGGAAACATTAATAAACTGCGTTGAACTTTGTTTGAGTGGTGAGTCCAAGACAACTGCTGAGAGACGAACCAGCGCTGCATCAACAAAGAACTTCAACAATGTTTCAGAAGACGCTGGTTTTCAACGTGTTACAGAGGACTTATTGATTAAAAGGTGCTTGGATTAACCATCACCATTCTGTCTGTGATGGAATAAAAGTCGGTCTCTGATAAACACCAGGCCGGCTGTCACATTTTAGGAATAAACGCCAGGGATAATATTAAAATATTTACGGTATTATATTAGATTTGGGATCTAAATCCTGAAATTAGCAAAGGGATGACCAATAGTCGTTTATAAAGATAATATCTGGAACACATTTCCCAACCATATATTTGACACAATGGCAGGAATTCAACTGAAAGGCATAAAAGCCTCTGTATATGGTCGTTCCTGGGCTTAAACATTGAGAGAGGTCTTGTGTCTCACAGCAGCAGGCAGATGTCTTCTATATCCTTTCCTTTAGACCTGGACTCTTGCCAGTCTAGCAGCTTAAGGAAGTTGCCTTTTAAAGGTTGGCAACAGTTTGGTTCTGGCAAGACATTTACCATTTTACAGTGATTGAGCAAATGCTGTCCAAACCAGCTACAACTGGTTAATTCAAATCTTAAGGGTTTTTATTTTCAGTTGTTTTTTTAAGTTGAACCACAGTAACCAGATTTCATGTGCAGCCTTTTCTTTATTAAGAGCTTTAAAGTGGAACATGCACATTTTTTTTTAATTTTGTTCTTTAATGGTTATTATAATAAGATGGCCAATGAAGCTGCTTTCTGCATGAAGTCCTGTTGTCAATCCTAGAAAAATCTCTAAACTTCTATGTCATCAATCCAAAACCAAATTATTGGACCTCATGCATCTTAATTCTACTATTTTTTCCTTTGGAAATTTTGGATAAAAAGCCATTTTTGAAGGAAAAAGCTGTGAACATTCTTTAAGCATTGGGCCTACTTCCAAGAGTATTTTTTTCTGCTACTTTTTTCCTCCAAGTATTTTAGTATTTTATTTTATTTAAAAGGAGACAATGCAATTTAAGAGAAAACCACATGGTTAAACAAAACAAAACATATGGTTTAAAAAAGCCGGAATGAGCCAGAAGGCTAGTCTTCATCTGTGGTCCCCTGGCCATAATGTCACAGAAAGCAATAAAAACAATAAGTACAAAATAAATTAACTAAAAACATACACATTAAGAGCTAATAAAATCTGGAATACCAGCAAGTATACAATAAGATGCAATAAAATACAGAACAAAATTAAAAAGATCAAGACATCCCACTGAGTCAGAATGAACAGTCACTACGGCTATATCTTTTAATGCCTGCAGCAGTAGGTGTCGTTAAGCCATATTTTCCATTTTTTTTGTGAAACTGTTACATGTTGTAGACAGTCGGATCTCCTCAGGTACTGAGTTCCACTCACAAGCACCTCTCACTGACCAGGCCGACTGACTAACGGCACTAAAGGAAATGAGGCAACGTAAAGGATTGAGGCAGTCGCCTCCAACAGAGCCTCGAGTTACTCGCTCTGAACGTTTTCTTTGGTCGTTGAATTCTGCCAGAGGATCCAGAGCCAAATTATGCATCACCTTGTACATCAGCCTTAAGTCCATAAGTTTATGGAGACCTTCCCAGTTTAGAAGATTGTATTTTTTTAAAATGGCGCAGTGATGGTAATGTCTTGATTTTTTTAATCTAGGACTAAAAAATCATTGCGCATAAGTAAACTATTGCAGCTTCAGAGGACATTTCATCTCTAATACCACGGAAATGAGAAAGATTTAGCTTTTTTATTTATTTTTTTTAACATTGTTTTGGGTTGAAAAACCCCAGGTTTTTTAATTGGCTCATGATTCGTATCTTATTTCTATTTAAATATACATCAGGGTCAGCTGTCGCTCTGTTTACTTTAGTGAAATACATGCTCACAGTTTTAGAGATGTTAAGTTGCAAACAACATTCCTGTAACCAAGTTGTGCCATAGTTTAGTTTAAGACTGGCAGCAGCAGCTTCTTTAGGGCAGCCGTGAAAGAAAAAGCTGTGTCGTCTGCATACATAATGCATTCATTTTCAGAACAGACAGAAGGCAAATCATTGACATAAAGGCTAAAAAAAAAGCAAGCCTAAAATTGATCCCTGGGGAACTGGATCTACAGTTGTTTATTGTTACAGATTGTCTTTAATCACACAAATATGATTCAATCCAGCTTACAGTGTTTTGGAAGAAATTTAGTTTTAAGAGCATGTTGAGCAGAACAGTGATTTACTGTATCAAATGCCTTACTGAGGTCCAAAAACACCGTCCCTACAACTCCACCCTTATCGGGAAAAAGTTTTACTTTCTCAACAAAAAGGCATGCAGCTTTTTCAGTAGAATGTTTGGATCTGAAACCAAACTGCCTGCTATGCAAGGATGGGGAGTTGCTGTTTAGGTGTTGGACAAGCTGCTCTGCCAGCTATTTTTCTGCGGCTTTAGAAATGACCAGAAGAATACTTATGGTCAGTAATAATGCAGAGAAGTTGGGTCGCCTGATTTAATTACGGGTAACAATAGCATATTTCCAGGCATTTGGAAAGTGACCAGACGAAATTTAAAACTTGATAAATGAGGTGATAGGAGTAGCAAAAACTGAGCCAAGATCTTTAAGAATTTGGGTGTCCATTCCAAAAACCTCCTTTGCTTTAGATGTTTAAGAGAGTGAATTAGATCAATAACTCTGGTCTCAGTAATATTTGTAATAGTAATAGTAAAGGATGGCATTACAGACAGTACAGGATGATTCCTTTCTTGTCTTACCGAAACTGTATTAGCAATTTCAGAGACAGATTCAATAAAATAATTGTTAAAAGCATTAGCCATTGCTTGAGGTTCTGTCGAAATGTTTTGATTTAATTGAATCTGCATTGGTTTTGTTTTGCTATATTTATTGTTACCCAAAAGGTTTTTTTTATGTGATTCCAAGTTATTATAGAGTTTCCTTTGCATTATTGAATGCCGTAATAAAAAAACTGCTTTGGATTTTCGGATTTCTTTCACAACCCTATTTCTTAAGAAAGTGAATTGGTGTCTGATTTAACTGACAACTTTAGGAAACAATCACGTTCTTTCATCATAAATTGCTGCATAATTTGTTGTATTTTGCTACAAAACTTTGAACAGTCCTCATCTAAACTCTTGCCTGCAGCTAATTCCTCCCAATTTATCTCGTGGATTGAATGTTGAAAGTTTTGTCGTTCCTGAGTTGGTATTCTGTAGAGTTCCGTAGTTGTCAAAGATCTCAAATGTCGCTTCTTATGAGGTTGTGATCAGACAGTGCAGTGAGCATATTGTATGATTTCAAGATTCTGTCAGGCCTATTAGTAAAAACTAAATCAATCTGGGTGCTAGTGGAGTTGGAAATTATTGTTGGTCCATTAATTATCTGAGTCATATTCATAACATCCATAACTCTTTTCAGCTCACAATGTAAGTGTCAGTGCCAGCTTACAATGTCAATGTGGCTGATGTTGCCCTGTCTGATCATTTCTGTGTGTTCTTTGACCTGTCTGTGGCTCCCAAACTACCACATGGCCCTGCAGCTGTGCGAAGGAGACTTATTAATGACAACGCTAGGGCACAGTTTGCAGAAATAATAAACCTTGAAAACGCCTCTGGTGCTAATGTTGATGAACTGGGGAACTCTGTTAGCTGTAGCATTTTGAATGTTCTAGATGTAATTGCCCCTATGAAGGTTAAAAGCAGAAAACATAGACAGAAAGCTCCCTGGAGGGACGATGATTTGGTCAGGGCAAAAGTGCCGCAGAGCTGAGCAAAAGTGGCGCAAGTCAAAACTCCAGGTTCATTATGAAATGTATAAGGGGGATCTGTATGCTTACAACCAAATCTTATACAGAACAAGGGAAAGGTACTTCTCTGAAATCATTGAAAGTTGCAGCAACAACTCACTTATCCTGTTCACAACAGTAAAGAGATTAACAAACCCTCCAGCTCAGCTACCACTGGAAATGGTCTGCACATCTAAATGTAATGAGTTTGACGTATTTTTTAATGACAAGGTTCAGGGCATTAAAAAAGCCATCAACTCCACAACACATATAACTACCCGACAGCCACCTACTCACTTTAAGCTGACTCACTTTGTCACTGACAGCAGATGGAAATGGACCAGTGGATTCACTTAGTCACTGCCTCCAACAGATCAGTGTGTAGATGCAGAACAACTTTCACCAACTAAACTCAGACAGGATTTTGGCCCACAGAAACGAAGAGAAAATGTCAGCAGTTACCTTCACTCTTTGTCTCTAAAATCTTTAAATCAAGTTAGAGATCTAGGGGTAATCATGGACTCTCATGGACCTGAACTTAACAGCCATATCAAGGCAGTAACATCAGCAGCATTTTACCCCCTGAAAAACATTGCTAAAATCAAAGCAATAAAATCATGATGTCAAAGCTAGACCTGGAGATACATATTTGTGCATTTGTCTCCAGTGGGTTAGACTACCATAACGGCCTCCTCACCGGCCTCTCCAAACGAGCTGTAAAACAGCTTCAGTACATCCAGAACGCTGCTGCTCGAGTCCTGACCAGAACAAGAAAGTACCATCACATTAGTCCTTTGCTCAAGTCTCTGCACTGGCTTCCCATAGCTCAAAAAATAGACTTTAAAGCAGCTCTACTTGTCTACAAGTCTCTCCATAGACTCACACCAAAATACATCTCTGACATGTTAGTGTCATATGAACCATCTCGGACTCTGAGGACCTCAGGGACCTGCCTCCTGCTGGTGCCCAGAGTCAGGACTAAACAAGGGGGATCAGCGTTTCAGTTTTCTGCAGCTTAAACCTGGAACAGTCTCCCTGAGGTTGTGAGACAGGCTTCTTCTGTGCTCATGTTCAAATCTAGACTCAAAACATTTCTGTTTAGCCGGGTGTATAACTGAAAGGTCATATCTGTACTCCTCTCTTTTCCTTTTCTCTTTCCTTTTTTGAAGTCAATTTTATGATGTTAATCTCTGGATTATTACATGTTGTGATTTTAATGCATTCTACGACGTGCTGAAAACCGTCAGCAGGTTTCAGCACGTCAATTTTTTTCTTGTCTTTTAAAGGAAATTTTAAAGGAAATTTTCACCATGATTATTTATGTTTTTAATATGCATTGTGATTTTAATGCATTTCCCTGTTTTGTGAAGCACGTTGAATTACTTTGTACGAGTTGTGCTATACAACTAAACTTGCTTGCTTGCAATGTCTTTTCCCTAGATGTTTATCGGTGAAATACAAAGTGACTTTCTTCTGAAGTTGATGCTCATTGGCTTTGTCTTGCTGGAGCTAATGTCCAACATCCTCAATGACCCTTCTGTCAATTATTGCTAACATGGTGATGCATGTGTACTTCAAACACTGGGGTTATTGTGGGTATTGCATTACAATGAAACTGGTGTTCAGGTTCATAAGCACATTCCCAGCCATTGCCCCTCTGATATAAATTTAGTTGTTTGAATTAAATTGAACTGAATTGAAATTGTGTCTGAGGCTCTCAGCCTTGTGCACTTGTGCAATCAGATGCAGTAAATATTGTCTG
Source organism: Adrianichthys oophorus (assembly GCA_036245035.1). Taxonomy (NCBI): domain Eukaryota; kingdom Metazoa; phylum Chordata; class Actinopteri; order Beloniformes; family Adrianichthyidae; genus Adrianichthys; species Adrianichthys oophorus. The sequence goes on along the minus strand of BSAI01000038.1, from coordinate 4,808,662 downwards.
AGATTCAACACATTGTTGTCTGAGAAGCTCTTGCAGAGAACAAAGCTTTGTAATATAAGAAAGGAAGGACATGTGTTGACATGCACTCAGCTGAAAGAGGAATTTTTCGGATGAGCAGCTTAGATGATTCACCATAAGACTAGCAAGCATTTTACCTCAAGGAAAGAACAATTGCATGTGAGCTGTTTCTGTAAGTTTGTTTATTGTTTCCTTTGGTTTTGAACTATTGTAAACTTTCCACTACTTTGTTCAGCTTGTTGAGCACACAGCTGTAATGCTGTAGTCCAGTGCTGGTAGTTGGGCCTTTCACTGGAGTGAAGATAGGTGGTGAAACAAAAAGAAAGAAACAAAAAGCCTGCATGCTGTTTGTATATTTTTAACTTGTTTTTTGGGGTCAGGAAGTTGCTGGAGCCTACCCCATTTTCTGTTGGGCAATTGTGTACACCTTAAACAGGACACCAGTCTGTTGCAGGACCACATTGAGACAATCACATCCTCTCACATTCACACCCAGAGAAAATTTAGAGTAACCATTAACCTATAAATCATATTCTTGGATTGGTGAGGAAACCGGAGTTCCCGGGGAACGTGCAGTTTTCCACCTTAAAAAGATGATGGAGATCTTCAATCTTCACTGTAACAACGTGTCAACTGTGACAAATAGAATGCATAGGAATAATTGAAACACTTCAACAAGTCAACAGAGCCATTTAAAAGAGACAGTTTTATTTATTCTTTTGAAGTATTAAAAAAAGGCCAGCTTTTTCTGAGATGTTGGCTCTGTTTGCTGAGATTCTTGTACCAGGCTGTCACTTATGCTGCTCCCACTTCTGTGAGAACGCAGGAGTAGGATGCTGTGTTTGTGCATTATCAGAGCCGTCAGAAGGTTTGTAATCTGACAGTATGATCAGGGAGAGTTAGACAGAGCAGCCATAGCCATGTTGACTGACAGAGGGCTCGTTTTAAAATCCACTCTTCTTAACTGTCTTTAAATCTGTCTTTAAATCTTAGTTTAAGCACTTTGAATTGTCTTTGTACATGAAATGTGCTATACAAATAAACTTGCTTTGCCATCAGTGAGGACTATTAAATGTACAAATACTGAAATGTTTGGAAAAGTGCCCCAAAACTTAAAGGACCCCCTCCTCCTCTATTTTTTTACAAAACAAACAGTATTTTTGACATGAGTCCTGGGCTTTGGTCTTGATTAGCGCTTGAGGATTTTTTTTTCTGATTTCTGTATAAACTTTGTTGTTACTGTGTTGTCAAATGATAATCGAAGTTATCATGCTTACAGATCATCCAGCTAACAATCTGCTTCATGTGTTACGATCATTTAGATGTCAGCTTTTAATTTTAGAAAAAATATGGGATGGGGCGTACAAACTAATGATAATTGACTAATTTACTAGTCAATTAAGATGTTTTTTCTAACACAATTTGAACTCTAATAGAATAAAGCTATCCAACTTACCCCCCCTCCCCCCAACACACACACACACACACACACACACACTAGGAAAGAAGACAGTAAACATCAAGATGTTCTTGGACCTCGTTTTATCTTCAGAGCTGCCTTAATTCTTGGTGGCATAGATTCAACAGGATACTGAAAAACATTCCCCAGAGAGTTTGGTGCAAACTCAGTTGCTACGAATTTGTGGGCTGCAGATCCATGGTGCCAGTCTTCTAGTACGAGTAGTTATTAGTACTTTTTGCTGTAAATTTCTTTTTCACGAGAGTACATATATGTGAATATGTTAAAAGGGTCATTTCTGCAACTATTGATATTCACATATCACTTTGATGTTACTGTCAATAAAATTGGTTGTTACATAGTTTTTAGACATATTGTTTTTCTTCTTACCCCACGATGGCCTTTACTTACCCTATCTTGATCAAGCTTAGCCTCAAATACAAAAGGGTATGGTTCAAATGTTTAAGCTGTGGATTCTTGTCTACTCAACTGGTAACTTGGTTTTTACATGTTTCAGAACAGGATGAGTTAAAATAATAAAGTTTGTGCTTTTCTTGTGTTTTCTCTGTTCTGAACTGAAATATGATGTCTAACTTTAATTCAGCCAGAAGCATGTACACCTAAGCTAGAGTAATTGATAACTAATCATATTTTGTAAGGCAGGGGTGTTAACCTCCAGAGCCTGTGCTATTAAAGCTCCTAAATGGTTAAACACACCTGATCCAGGTTAATCAGAAGCAGATAAGGCATGATTTCTGGAAAACCAGCTGGAGGCCAGCCCTCAAGGCCTGGAGTTTGATACCCCTGGTGTGTCACACCATTAACCACCACCAAAATCCAGCACATAATGCTCTTCTCCTCACTCTACTGACCTTGGGTGGTGCTTCTTATTGTTTAAAAAAAGCTTCACCCTCCCATTTACTGATTCATCTTAAATTTCACAATTATCATAGAGAAAAAAAATGAAACAAGTTCTGTAAACTAATATAGACTCAAAATCTGTCTTTACTTACTCTGTGTACAACTTCTTTGTTTTTGTTTGCCTAGCAACATGTTATCAACTAACAAAGTTTAGTTGAGCAGTTCAGTGCTGTTTTTTACAATCTTTGTGCAGACATCAGTCTGAAGAAAGGTTGAATTTGCAGAGTTCTTGTGATTTAGGAACAGCCGAGACTACGATCCAAAACTCATTTTAAACGTGTGTTTTCCTGCTTTATGGAATAATAAGAAATATGAAATCAACTGTATTAATAATTATCACAGGTAAAAATCTTAGGCTTATTTTTACGTCTTTTATGGCTGCTCCTGTGATTGAAACAGAAATGTCTTTTCAATAGAGCAACTGTGTTTTTTTCTGTTTCTACCAGAAATCCTCATTTTCAAAAGCATTGGAATGACATTAAACAAGAAAATCTTTCAATGAAAGTATGATGGTCAGATTTGCCCATGCACACACTAATAACACCATGATACCTTTTATGAAATCATTATTTTAGAGTTACTTCTTTTCTCCAGCTCTCACCCTGCATTAGCTTTTTTGGTCCATGCCAGCACACAGAGGAAGGACTCCACAGTCACAATAAAGGCTTTACTATGCTGGCAGTGCTGATGGCTTGTGAAAGGGTCTGGATGACTGATCGTAGGCAGATCCCACTTCTGACCTTTATCTGAACTTGTGAAGCCCCGTGAGTTGAGGGGCCCAGGTCAGATAGATCTTGTTTGTGATTGCAGAGCAGGTTATTAACCTAAAACTTTCAGTTTGTTATCCAGTTATGTTCTCGAGTTAAATAGGCACAGTGAGTGTCAGCTCTTTTCAGTACAGAAAATACGATACGTTAATTCTCTCTTTTCCTCTCACTCATGTCATTAGTCATTGCTTGTACAGAGCTAGGGAAAAAAGTATTTTTTCACTCTTCCCCTGCTACCTGAAACATCTTAACCCTTTAAAGCCGAACGTATCATATTTGATACATAAGTCTAACAGCCCTCCATAAGAGCAATGGAATGGAAATACACATTTCTTGTATTGTTGTTGTCTTAGAATATTTTTTTTAGCTCAGGAAAAGATATCTTTGAGCTGTGTGACCCGATGTATCAGATATGATACAAAATTAAATGTATTTATTTTTATACTATAAACGTATATATATTTTTTGCTTGTTTGTTCAGAGGGACTTATAAAGGCTCCAAATCCAAAGTATTGGAATTTTCTGTCATTTATTTAATGGTTCAGGCTTTACAGGGTTAAAGAAAGATTGGAACTCGACATATGTGCTCCTTTTAAATGCTTTTAAAATGTAACTATAGGACTTAAAGACTGCTTCATTCATGTTTAAAAGTAAAACAATTAAAAACATGTCACAGTTCTTTAAAACAAAAAAAAATGTATTATTCATAAACCTAGAAATTTGAATGTAATTGTATTGTTATGTTTTATGCACTGTTATGAATTTACTGCCTGTTGCCCTGGACTCCCTTGAAAAAGAGATTTTTAATCTCATCTGGACCCTCTTGGTAAAACAAAAGATTAAATAAAATGAAATAAAAACAACTTTCTATCACAAAGGCCAGATTGTTTACTGTTGTTGTTGCTCTAATAAGTAGAGCCAGAAGCCTTTAGAGATTAAGCTCTTGCCAGAATGAATTAACAGATTACTGACTGTACAGGAGAAGTGTTTACGCTGTGCTCTTTAACCTGGATACCTGCAGATGGATTTGGTTAGAATTACGTAACACACTTTCTACAGTAAAACTTTTAACATTGCCTTGACTACAGTTGGCTTGTGACCAGAGAACAGTTGTAGGTCAAGAGGACATCTGTTAGGGCCCTGGTGTGAATGTTTATGTGTGTCTGAGTTTGGATGACTGGGGCTGAATGAGTCTAGAAATGAGTGTTTTCTGAAGGTGTCTGAGCTGGGAGCTGCAGCTGAATGAGGACCCACCTCCTACACCTGATCCTCGTGATGCCATCTGCTGTGGACCAATGACTGAGGGTCCTCACCTCCTTAAATCAGCTTTCTTATTTTCATGTTACACGTTCTTCTCCCTTCCCTTTGGATTGGGATTGTAACATTTTTTGTTTCTCCTTAGCAGCCCCTCAGTTCAATGCTCTTCAGCAGGCTGCTTGCACTATGACCTAATCCGCATAGCTTCCCTATCCCTAACTTTTAAAGGCAACAATAAACACAAAACCACAGGTGATTTGTGATTCCTGTACTTCTGAGTTCCTTTTGTTGCATAAATGCAAATATCTGATGTTACAAAAAAAAAACAAAATGGTTATCAGTACAAAAAGAATACAGTGATGAAATGTTTTTAGTGAAATATGTTGTTTTAGTGAAAAAGTTATGAGTGATGTTGATTTCAATGACTACAACCATAAATAGGATTTTTTTTTCCATCAGTGATTCACTATTTGAAGAAAGAGTTACAAAATAAACAGATTTCATTCATTTAGTGCCAGTCAGTTCTGATCAGCATCACGCCAACTACAAGAACTGTCAGGACACCGTTTCCCACAATGCACTGTTTTGTAGTCAAGCGGCTTGCGTTTTCTGGCTGCGCTGGCTTTGGTAGGCGCCTTGCTCCCGCCCCTTTCACGCAATACTTTCATGACAGTGCACATGTGACGTCGGTTCAAAAAAAACTGACCAGCATGCACCGCAATCCAGGCGGTGTGCGCAGCGCTGCATCCGCCTGGGTGATCTTAAACACGCTTACTGATGAGTCAGGTGAGGAGGCATCCAGACACTTGTGCGTTGGGGTTGATGGGAGGTGAAGTCCTGTCTGGTCCCGCTGATGACCGGAGGGGGAGACAGAGCGCTGACATCTGACAATCAGTATCATGTTCTATAATTATTTGACTTAGAGGCATTTGTAGGATGGGTTCAATTATTATATCATAATCTCTTAGCCTCGATGATCACAAAGAAATGTAAATCTGACAGTTTTTCACTGCACGATAGGGTGACCCTCTCAGTCCGGCATTGTTTGCAGTGGCGATAGAAGCTTTGGCTGTATGCATCAGGTGGGCTTTGATTATACAGGGGTATCTGCTTGTGGAACTCAACACAAAGTCTCATATGCCGACAATGTCCTATTGCATATAACAGAACCTCCATCTTCTATTCCTAGACTCGTTGAATTAATTATACAATTTGGAACATTTTGAGGTTACAAAATACATTTTTCTAAAATCACTCATGCCAACAGGTAGCCTCTTGAGTAGAATACGCATCATTTCCTTTCCGCTGGTCATTCTCAGAATTTGTATATCTACAAATTATTGAGATCACTCTCATGTTTTATAAGTTGTTTAAGGCCAACTTTACACCTCTTCCTAATGCCATGAAAAAAAAAACCTATGGAACCAACTTTTTTTTTGTTGGAGTATCAATAATTAAGATGATCGTGCTTTCAGGATGAAGGCATCCTCTACAAGTGATGCTGATATGAAGCAAAGCTTTAAAGCTGAGCTGCTTAATGGCTGGTTAAGTGGGTTTATATGGCATAAAAATGGAGACCAGATTGGGTGAAAATTGGATCCATTGCAGACCACACCCTTCCCAGCACCACACCTGAAAGAAATTGAGACAAACTCACAAACATCCACAAAAAAGAGAGGTTCAACTCTGACAGAAACAAAACACAGAATACAGAATGCAAAGAAAAAACAAAACAAAATACGGCTGGGGCCGTACCAGAGGTCTTGATGTACCTAACTTTAAACCGCATCATTTGGCATCTCTCTTAAGATTTGTGGCACAATGGGGGGAGGAGGAACCTAATTCTGTCTGACTAAACTTTAAAAATGACTGACTCATTGTTTGCTTCTTGGTCTTTTGTCCTGTAAAAACTTTAAGCCTGTCAGAAATATATGTGAAAACAACCCAATATTCACAAACACAGTCAAAGCATGGTTTTTGGCCAGGCGGGTGAATGGGGGGCTTCTTGTAACTCCTTTGCTTTCTCCCATATATGGCAACCCTGAATTTGAGCCAGGCATGACAGATGTGGGTTGCAATATTTGGACACATAAGGGGATTAGGTATTTGAGTTACTTGCAGAAGACTCTTTGCTCTTATTTGAACAGATTCAGGTTAAATATGGCCTCCCTAGTAATCACTTATTTAGATACCTGCAGGGACATGCACAGGAGAGGCTGGGGCAGCAAGAAAAAAAGGGCAGCAAAAACATTTTTTTTGGTCCTTTAAACAATATGGAAATTAAGTAAAACTTCAAAAAAGTACTGATAACTACTCAGCTGTGTGAGCTGTGTAGGTGAAAATGATGCAATGTTCATTTTGATATGTAAACAAATTATTGTCAACATGAGTTCATTCACTTTATCATAGACTTGGAATACATCCAAAGCAATAAAACACCGGAGGCTCATTAGTTTGGTATTGTGCTGAGGGCATAATTAACATGAATCAAGTTTAATACAGATAATATTTTAAACACAGATATCCTACAGCTTTTATCCCATGAATGCTGACATTAACACTAACATGAAATGTTCGTATCTTAAGGTTGCTGTGAGGATTGTGTGGTTTAGTTTGGTTTCTTAGTGGTGTTTTTGTCATGTTCTGTCTCTGGTCAGTCACTTCAGGTTTGTGTTGATCATCCACAGCTGTTTTCATTTGGTTTTCAGTTCTACATTGTCAGGTCATCTGCTTGATCCCATATTTGCTTTTTTATGGTTTTTGTCCTGTTTAAAGGGTAACACAACAGAACAGTTGGAGGCTGACTCCACTCTCAGCCTAGATTTGAAAAATGCAAAAAAAAGGGGCAGCACTAGGGCAGTCAGGCCGACCGTAGGAGGTGTGGTCTTGACATATGATTGACAGTGAGGTTAGCTTGAGGTACCGTACTCTGGGTCTTCAAAAATGGAGAGTGATACAGAGCAATGTAATGCCAGTTTCACCACAGAAATTTCTGTGGAGGTTGAGCATTTTTCTCCTCCTCCTTCTCCCGAGGCAGGCACTCATGGTCCAGAACTTTATTGTTTTGACCTGCTGGTTCAAGACGCTGCTTCAAAACCCGACAGCAGGGCTGAAATATGAGTATCACAAAACAAATCAACAATGCCAGCAACAGGGGATACAAATTCTGGCAGGCGGATGCATATCTTGGCACAGCACCCAGCGCAGCTGAGGGTTTGCAGGATCGAATGGGACCCGTGTCTGAGTGGTAAAATGGCGCCAGCATAATAGTTAATAAGGCTAACGTATTGAGCTAAGAATCCATACTAAAATGTTCATTTCAAATCCCATCACCAGCTGCATTCAATGCCAACTGCACTCAACCACTGTTGTCTAACTTCCAAGTCCACTGGAAAGTTGTGCAAGCTGGTAGATTTTGACAACCGTAGGCAGTACAGCTACGAGCCATGATAAAGCTAACATGATAGTGACCAACCGCTCCACATTCAAAGATGGGCGGGGCTTTTGTACTGGAGCTGCAGAGCCCGATGACATAAAACTTCTGAAATGAATCTAGGTTTCCCATGTGCCGGTCCTGCATGCAGCCATCTGAGCCATCCAGCCGCTCAAATTGAGAAATTCTTGCTGTTGCTGCAACAGTGTTGTAAACATCTCCGTTTGTTGTAGCAGCTCATTTACTGCTCAAGTGTTATGTAGTTATCCTTAGCCTCCGGTGTCTTTGGTGATATCTTGTCTAATTTGTCTAATATAATTTGAAAATCCTGAATCTCTATCCACTGATAAACGTTGGGGTAAATGTCAGTCTGTGGACCCCTGTTGGGCACCCTCCAGGCTGGATATTGAGACCCACCCACCCAACTTTTAGGTACATGTCCCCCACCTACTGGTGCCATACTCAGTCTCTGAGTTTAGAGAACAATTAGGTCAATTGCTTCCATGATTTATGGATTCATCTTTGATTTGTTATAACAGTTATAAAGTACGATTGTTGGCATATAATATTTAAAAATACGGTTCAGGAATGCTTCATTCATTTGCCATGTTTAGTGCAGGTTTTTTAATAGAAAAATAAATGGAAAAAGATTGGAGCACTGCAATGATCAAAAAAACAAAAAGCAGAAACTCTCACATTTGCCTGCATTGCTCGATTTCTTTTTATTGGGTTTTCAAGAAGACACTGTTCCTTCTGAGAAGGGACGATGATTATGCTGGTAGAAGGATGCTGAGGTTGGAGCTGCCAGGAACGAGGCCTAGAGGAAGACCAGTGGAAGTTGAGGAGGAGGACCTGAGAGCTGTTGGTTTGAGTGAAGGGGATGCAGAGGAGAGGGTTAGATGGAGCTGGAAGACTTGCTGGGGTGACTCCTAAAAGGAGCTGAAAGGCAAAGATTAGAACATTACGGGAGTGTTGAGCTGTCAGGTTTGGTGCTGTGTCAACACTTTATATTAATGAAAATATTTATTTGATGTCCTCCTTTGCAAATCATCTTGTTTTTATTTACAGGCTGCCACGGGGAGATCTTTTGGTGACAAGAATTTCCGAGGGAATTTGGACAATGGGATCCTTTTGTGCGAGTAAGGGTTGTTTGCATATTTAATTGTCAAAATCTAATTCATTCTATACCCTCAGTTTTTAGCTTTAGCTACATGGACTCTCAATTGGATCTTTAATTTCACTGTCCTCCACTTTCTGAAACGTTAACACCACATCCTTGTTCATTCATTTTGACAGATGCTTTCCATTCCATCTCCAACATAGTCTCCATCACACATTAGTAAAGTCATCCTGTAACCTTGAGCTGGGCGAAATGGCCAAAACACGCACGCGGTAAGAGCTTTGCGCGCGCGGTGGGAGCTCTCCACACTCTGTGACAAACAGTGTTCAAATAATGGCAGTTTGTCCGGAAAATTTTCACCTTAAAAAATGGAACTGCTCCACTCTAGATGTTACATCATCCACTCTATATCCCAAACATTACGTCCATTGAATTACATTGAAAATGAAAACATGTACTAAAATTTGCATAAAACCTGAACTCTATTTGCATAAAAACCATGAGATGTTTTGAAAAGCTAAATACACCGTATCAATCATTGCAGAACATTTTAAAGTTTGAATGGTGTCTAGTGAATGCTGCAAAGCATTCACACAATGAAACAAAACCTCTGTAAAAATAAATCTCAACAAATGTGCCAGGTGTTAATGAGATCCATCCATCCATGAATCCATCCATTGGTTCTCTAAACTCGTTTTATTCATATCTGGGGTCACAGGGATGCTGGGGCCTATCCCAGCTACAACTTGAAAAATGCACTCTATTTTTCATTTGAACACAGAACTGTTCATAATACATCACTGGTCAGTAGTGTATTTTTCTGGTTGTCTGATCCATTTTCAGACTTTGGCTGCAGTCTTTTCTTCACAAAAACTGGCATTTAGACTCACTGCCACTTTTCTTGGTACACCTGTCCAGCTGCTCAAAAATGCAATTTTAAAATCAACCAATCAATGTAAGCAACTCAATGTACAACGACATGGTCAAGACGATCTGCTGCAGTTTAAACCGAGCGTCCAAATGAGGAAGAAAGGTGATTGCAGTGACTTTAGACGTGGCATGGTTGTTGGTGCCAGACGAGCTGATCTGATCGTTTCAGAATTTGCTGATCTACTGGGATTTTCACTCACAACCATCTCTAGGGTTTACAAAGAATGGTCCGGAAGAAAGAAAATACCTAGTAAGCGGCTGTTCTGTGGGTGGAAACAATTAATCTAATCGTTTGTGAAAATCATATGAATTTGTTCATATTTGGGTCATTAAAAAATGTATACAAAAGGTACTCTGAAGCTTCAATCTGTTTTTGTAGAAGACCATGTACCACTGTGGACCTCAAGACTCCTGATTTTTCTCCAGAGTGATCTTTTCTCTCTTTCTTGTTTTATACTCGCTGCAGGTTTTTGTTTTGCCAGTCATGGTTTAGATTTACAGTGATTGGCTTAAAATTGGTTAAACTTGTCACAAGTAAATATTTTAAAGACACAACTGTGCTTAATTACTTGTTCTGATTTTCTTCCTTTTTTGCGTTTTGTCAGGTTGTTGAGCTCTATTAAGCCTGGTCTAGTGAAGAAGATCAACAGGCTTCCAACGCCCATAGCTAGCTTGGTAAGACCTTTAACCTTGTGCATTACACTTCTCAGCCAAGACTCATAGCAACTCACTCCTGCTGTTTTATGCTTTCCAAATGCTTTTTCCAACCCCCTTGTGTTTTTATGCACAAGCATCACTCTATTACTTTATTGTAAACACATTCAAACTCATGGGAATGCATTCATTCATTTATTCGTTCTTTATCCAAATCTGATTTATCACTTACTGGGTCACACAGTTGCCAGAGCCTAATGTGGCCACTGTTGGGCGGAGGCTGCTCTTACTCAAAATGATTGAAATCGAATCTATTTTAAATGATAGTTATAACCAAATTTGACTATGGCACTGATTGTAAAGCTGAATCTTACTTTTGGATTCTTACCCCTAGGGCTTCTCCTTACCCCTTCCAAATGGAGAAATGTGGAAAAATAGTAACCCACACTCCCACTCGATGACATCTTCAATATCATCTACATTAGCACGTAGCTGTCAGTACTGGCAAAATACATAACAACATCAGTTTTTTAACTTTAAAAAGTCATGTTAAAACAACAAGTCATTACTTGTCACCAGGACACAACGACAGTTGAACTGGGGTAGCGGGGTAACCGCTGCCCCTTCGATCATTTAACAACCTGCACAACCACCTGAGCCACTTCTTTCCAAAACAACATATTAGATATTCTAAAGAAACTTCCACCGTCATTGGAAAAGGCAACGCGAATAACAAAGTCAGTCGGAGCTTTTACAGTGAAGGACTTTGACATTGTTCTAAAATATGTTCAGTTGCTAACTAAAAACTATTTTGTTTGACGTGAGTAGAAGAGTGTTCCATTAAAGCTGGTCTAGTGATAAAAAAGAGCATTGTTATTTTAGGTTGTTGAGTTAAGGGAATTTTTTCCCCCTTTTGCTGCCGTGCAAGATTTTTGAAAGCCAAAGTAAATATTTTAATGCCAGAATTTTTATGTTTTCAATAAAACTGAAACAAGTATACTGATTTTATTTTTACTTAAAAATGCACTTTGGTGAAGAAAAGTAAATAATATAGGTATTGTGCCAAAGAGAAAATGTGCAGAAATAGGTTTCATTGACAAATGTGTCAGAATCGTTTTGTAATCGAATCGTTGCCTCCTGAATTGTAATGGAGTTGAGGTGCCGAGAGACCCTCTATTTAAGATGCAACCCCTCCCGTCTGCCTTTTGTGTGTGTGGGGGTGACCAGGAACTCCCCTTCTTTTAGATTCCATCATCCACCATTGCAGAACACAGACACTCATCTGAGCATGTGGCAGCTCACCTTTGCAGAAATGATATGCATGACAGCATTTTACATACTTTACATTTTTTCATATGTATAAGTGTGTGTGTGCATGTGAGCTGTAGTTGTATTGTGTAACAGTCTTGTGTGACTTTGGTGTCTGAAAAGCTCACCGTTCACCAGAACCGTTCTGAGCTCAGCATCTGCAGATCTCCACTGAAATCTTCTTAAGGTTTTTCTTTGAGAACAAAAAGAAAGACTCTGTGGTATTACTGGTGAATCTTAAGCTTGTGTCTTGCTTTGAATGGCACTTAGGGAGTTAAAATATACATGAACACTGGACAATTTTAAATGAGGAGTTTACAGAACAGTGGAGCCCTTTCATAACAACAGAATACGTTGATCTAAGTGAAATGGCCTTTCAAGACCAGGACTCACATGTAAAGAGAGGCTCTAAGAGAGCTAGTCGTTCCGGAACTTAATTCACTCTTAATTTACTATGTAGTGTATGTAGTACTATGCTACTATACATATATACATATATATATATATATATATATATATTTTATTTATTTATTTATTTTTTGTTTTTGAATCATGAGAGTAAAAGCTGTGCCAAAGAAAGTTTTCACTAAAATTAAGTTTTGCTTTAAGTAAAGAAACCTCATTTGCAGTAAGTTTAGTTTCCAGTGCACTGCTCTGTTAAACAGATCCTTATGCAGACAAACATTAGCCTTCCTTATGCCATTTGTGGACAAATAAACATCTACTCAATGAGAAGTAACACTTGTTTAGAGAATTTAGCCCTAAAGAATGTGACCTTTTCGGTTTCATCATTCTGTTTCTAAAGTTCCTGTTTTACTGCACAGAGGTTTTTCTTCCTCTTGGTTGTGATTACAGAGGTGAGAAACATTTAAACAAGAGCTCTGCTATCTGGACAATCACAATAAAACACAGCCTACTCCCCCTTCCTCTTCCTGTTTAAAGGTTAATGGGAAAACGAGTCTCTGTGGAGTTGTGGCTGTTTTGTGATTAGAGTCTCAGTGCTGTTCTACATGTATGGTTCATGATATCAACGGCTTATGAAATCCTCTGTTTCTAGAAAATGATTAGGTATCATGTTATATACATTGACACATAATTGATTTCTATGAAAAATAAAGAGATGTTCTTTTGCATTAAATATTTAGGTACAGTAAAAATGCCCATAAACTTATTTTTCTTTGATAAGCAAATTGGACTCTAGTTAGATCTTCTTTAGCCTCATAAACCGGGGCAATGAACTGTTTCTCAGTAGACTCGTTCCAATTTAACAGGAGCTGTTTGGGAAATCCACCTTCATAGTGAGGTTTGTTTACGGTGCTGTCTCCCATAAAAGTGGTGCGGAAAAAAACAAGACTGTAGTTGTTTCTGCTGCTGTTTCCATGTTTGTATCTGGGAGAAAGAAACTGCTGCTGCAGGTGCCTGATAGAAAGTCTTTGTGAGCTGTACAGAGAAAAGACTTATGAGGCCATAATGACTCTACTAAGTGTGTCTTCTGTTGTCTAACATCAGATCATTTGAAAGTTCTTTGAAGGAACCCTGAAAATTGCAATATGGTCATTTGGGTTGTCTACTTTAATATTTCCCATGAAGAATTATAATAGTATGAGCTGTGACGGTGTTGTAACCACACTTCTTTCGCTGTGTTATCTCAAATGTAGAGGATTCAAGGTAGATGGAGCTTTATGCTCAAGCTGGCCTCCAAGCGTCCACCCATAGTAGAAAAACAGTCTGCTGTCAGTGACTTCTTTGTGGCAAACACCCGTTTCCTGTGGCAGTAACCTGCAAACCAACCCACACTTACATTCCCCTCTTTCAAAAGCTCATTTTTCCAAATACCCACTCTCTTGTCCTCTTCGCTATTAGTACCCAATGAGCTGCCAGGCCTTGTTTGTTTTACACATCATGAAACTAGCTCCTGGAAGACTGAGAACTTAGCTTGATAAAAGGCGGTCAGTTTCCCAGCGCCTTAAAGAGCCCTCTTTACTCCTTAACACCTTCCAGCTTTATGAAGAGCTCTTCTGTTGGGAGAACATGAATTTTACGTCCCACACTCTGATTTGGGAGCGTGGACAGTAGATTGTATGTCCAGAGGACTGGACGGGCTATCCCATCCCCCCTCAAACAGGAAGTACCCGCTGGTCCCAGGAAGCCAAAATCCCATAGACCTTTATTGAGAAATAAACTGCTATTACTCAGTCAACGTGTTTGTCAGAATAACCATTATCGCTCCGGTACCTCCTTTCAACAGGTGCTTTATAAACCAACTTTTTTTTATATAATATTTTTTCTTTATCACAAGTTATCTAAAGTTATAAACTGGCCAATCAGTAAAAGCATGTGATGCCCGCTGGCTCCCACCTCGAACATTCAAAACGTTGATTGACAGATTCTCCCGAGCCCACTTTCAGTGAAAGGGGTGTGGCTTTCCAACAAGCTGACTCCTGATTAGAAGAGTGGTTGGCTTGTTGGAATGTTGACTCAGACAGACTTGGACCAATCACTGCATTTCAATTCAAAAGCCGTCGGAAGGTCCTGTCCTAGACCAACAAGTTCCATCCTTTCAGTGTCCTCACCAAACACTTCCCAAATGTCTTCTTGGTATTTTTTTGTGTGATAACACAACTGTGCCATAATTGAGTTAGAAGGTTTTTGTTTTATTGGGGAGTGATCACAGCAAAAGCGGAAAGCTCTGTCATTGTCACGGAAATGTTCAAATAAAGGTGAAGACCACCAGCGTTAGCATATTGTATTTCATCTTTTCAATTTAATCTTCTACATTTTTTATCTACTCTTTTCATTTTCATTTATTCCTATTACAATACAACATTTATTTAAAACAGGTGTTCTGTGTGTATGTTCATATATTCACATAAAGTGCTCCATCTTTCGTTCAAATGTTGGTAGAAGTAGTCTTCTCTCTTCTTCTTTTCCATTCGGTCCAACAAGAAAAGGATACAAACATAATCAATATAAATAAAGTTTAGCCTCAATTACAAATATCCACTTCATGTGTCTGAAGATCTATAACCCCCGATATCTGTTTGTTCAGCTGCTGGACAGGACAAGTTAGAAAACAGAAGTCTCCGAATCTTTTTATACACCCGTAGCCATGAAAGTGACCGAAGCGCTTGAACTTTTTGGATTGATGCCTTTATATTTCTGGCGTTCCATTGACTAAAAAAAATCTAAAAATGTTTGATTTTGTGAGGTTTATGACACCTTCATTGTTTCCTGAACAGACAGGGTTTGGGAGTGACATAGTGTTTTTCTAAAGGTGGGGTTGCCTCAATGTGCTGAGGTGGCTCTGTCCCAACAACTCAGGAAGCACCAGGGTGGGTTTGGAGATGGTGTTTTGGCCACAGTCAAAAAGGATTTCCAGGTGTTTGTTTCTATCCACTTGCAGTGAGCATAACAATGAACTTTTTGTCACATTTTGTTCATTAAAATGCTCAGAAAATCCTTTTTTTTAACGTTCATGAAGATATTTGCACATTTCGCTCATATGAGGGATATCAGGGAGGGCGAACCCTTAGGACAATTTTAGTGAAGAGGAAATGGTGACACCCTAAGAGGGAAAGAGAGGGAAGGGCTTAGGTTTTGTCCCTATGAAAGATAAGGGGAGAGAAACAAAGAGTGAGAACCTGGGAACTAGAGAGAACTTGGCTCAGGTTGCATTTAACAAAGAGTGGAGAGAAGGAGGGAGGAAGACTCTAGGCACAGGGTCAGTGTGAAAGAAAGGGAACTAAAGAGAGGTGAGGAGAAGCAGGTGGGTCACGGGAGCCAAACAGGAGGAAGGAAAGATCTTAGCTCTGCAAAGGAAGAAGCTAGACTGGAGGTTAAGCTGTTGTTGTTTTGTTGAGCATCTTTTCAGATTTATGGTCATCTTTGTCATTATGTGTCCCAGTCTTTATGTTTTTAAGGATTTCTACAGTTCTTGAATTGAAAATCATTTTGAATTTAGGAAGTATCAGGGTTAACACAGAGGGCTGCAGTGTATCAGTCAGATTAGATGCAGCTCATGCTGTGTTTAGCTCCCACAGAAGCTCGGTAGTTGCAAAGATGTGTTGGTGTGGAGTTTAAGTCAGGACTTAGTTTTTTGGTTTGTACTCATTTAGTGTATGTGCTTTTTGAACAGGACAACCTCACTGCTTTTCTGCATGGCTGTGAAGAACTGGGACTGAAGGGCTCCCAGCTGTTCGACCCTGGAGACCTGCAGGACACATCCAAACGCCCCACTGCCAAGTATGACTCAAACATTAGTGTCTTCTTATGTTTGATGACCCTGTCTTTGTACCTTTCTACTGTTTTTTTCTTGTTTTAATTCATCTGTTCTGCAATACTGTTTAATTATAAGCATAAAGTAATCAAACTCACACACTCTTAATTGCTTTTTTGTTGTTGTTAACACTGCAGTCATGCTCTCCATGTCATGAACAAATAAAACATGTCAGTTTGAATCATTTTGAGTTGTTTCCTGTAGGTTAAGACCTTGCATTTTTGCAGATAACATGTTCATTTACATCCTCAGTGTGATGCATTTAACAAAACTGTGCTTTAGTCCATTCATTTGACTCAAAGTGTCTTTTGCTGAAGTCTTAGACTCAAGCGTAGACCATGAAAACTCCGGCGTTGAAAGAGAAGCCATGTTTATTTTTAAACATGACTAGTTCAATGGCTTTCGTTGTTTTTCGGTAAATTTCAGATACCAATAAAAATCTCGGGAGGCAGGAAAGACTTTATGGTGATGAGTCTGATGGTCATTTCTGACATTCACCATCACTGTCACAGTTTTGGTTCTTTGCACCGCAGTGCCAAGAGTTCAGATTTTCCTGTAGGTTATTTCGACACCATTGCTGAGTTGTGTTTGTTCATCTTTAAAGTCCCCCTCTAACTATGTTATGATCTATTGTAAAAGTGTCACCAGTGGTATTTTTATGTTGCTTATGCAGTTTTTAGCCAAAAAAAAACTGTGTGGTTTCTTTTAAGATATATTTCCTGCAGAGCACAAGGAGCTCATTAGAAATCCGCTTTCGAGTTGCCGGCGGGACTGTTGGCACAGAAGTTAGCCTCGCTAATTTACCATCAGCCCTTTGTTTACACACTCTCATGCTAGCTTGAAGTATCTCACAATCCCAAGCTAACTTTAGCGTAGCAAAGCTATGCAACCGTACAGTTCTGAGCCAGATGCTAAGGAAAATGAAGACGTTAATGGATCTATTTGTCTGCAAGTGGATGATTCAGAACTGAAGTGAAGGGAGACTTTCCCTATGTCAGTTGCTGCGTCATAAACCTGAGCTTTTTCAAAACCGTGAGCTTCCTGATTTGCCTTAAGTTTCTTTTAGAATTCATTTTTACAAGTATTCATTGTTTGTGTGTGATAAAAACACAATTTTCATTGAAGTGGGTCTTTAAAATATGGTTCAGCGATGGAGATTCATTTCTGAATATTTAGTGAACTAGTTTGTTTTTTATATTTACTTTTTAAATGACACTTTGTGCGTCATTGATGATAAACAACAGATGATCTTTTTGACACAGTTGGTCTCTTTCCAACTTCAACTGAAAAATTGTTTTTCTGACTCAACCGTAACACTTACCTTTATAGTTGAGTAACAAAGCCAGCTGAGTGCTGTTGTATGTAAGTTGTAAGCTTGTGGTTTCATGTGTGGATGTTTCTTACACTTGTGCTACTTTAATGCTTGAAGATTTTCTTCTAGGAAGGGTTTAGAAAACTGCCTCCTAACTTGAAATAAGAGAGGACAGTAGCGATCCCAGGAGCAGCCGCCCAACCGGTTCTGTGAGGAAAGGAAGTCTTTAGAGGCTCTGCTGTGTGTCTCCAAAAGTGTTTATGCACATTTCTATCACTGTGCAAATTTGATTTTGTGTTTCTCTTTTCTTTTTAATATGCAAACAAGTTTACAGAACCTACTGTACAGAATAATGCATAGTTTTGATATGCTCGGCTGTTTCCCTTTTGTGCCCACATTTTTAACAAATGTAAGCATTTTGTGCAATACTTCAGATGCAATTTCCACAAACAAAGGCTGATACCATTAGTTTTTAGTTTTTAATGGTTTCCAAATTATAGGATATGTATGAAGCAACACAATGAAGTGTGTGAAAAACTACAGAAAGGAAGGACCCTTGTATTTAACTTCTGACTGGAGTTTCGTGTTGATTAAAAACCTTGAACAAAACGGATCCATTTTTAAGTTGTGCTTTGAGTTAAAATAGTTTGATACTATTTTTTCTACTGTAATGGTTTGCTTTTGTCTGGGAACACTCAGAGGGTGTGACGTGATGCTAAAGTGTACTAAGAAATGTCCTGAACTTGGTCTGAAAAGTTGTGCTCAGATTTCAAGTTAGTCATTGAAAGAAACGTGTCAGCAGGTAATGCAAGGAAAGATGTTTTTCACTTGTGGACTTTCAGTCAAGTTAGAGGCCTGTTGTATCTTGATTTATATTGCACTTCAGAGAAAATAAGTATTGCAAAGTTAAGTGCAAACAATGGAAGTAGAAAGTTGGTTGATGGAAAAGTTAACTTGGAAGCCCTAAATCAGTGAAGTTTTGAAAAAAGTATTTTCCTTCTAGAAATCTCCCACCAACTTGCCTTAGTACAGTAGGAGTAGAAAGGAACACACCTGAGAGGAACCTGCAGTGTCATTGTTCCAGAGGTTCTGGGCTATTTCCTATGGTTATGTAACCCTCCATAGTGCAGATTGCTATTTTCTCACACCTTTGTTCTTGTCAGTAGGGAGTCTCTGCGCTTCCTCCACAAGAATCTGGACAGGCTTTAAATCCTCTGTGAGGCCAGCAAAGTTCCGGTCCAGAAGGCGCTCGGGTTGGAAACCTTCTCAGTGTCTTTTCTGTGTTGATGGAAACAGATCAGTTTCCTGCAATTGTAACAGTCAACAATGATACGAGAACAGGTTTCCATTCAGCTGTCTGTTTTTGTGCTGAAATGAACAAAAACAGCAAAAGATCATGAAAACAACACAAATAAAGGTTTTTATACAGGGAGGCAAAAACCAGTTCTGCCAGTTCCTCTTAAAAAGATGAGAAAGGTCTGTAATATTACTTGCCAGCTCAGCGGCTCAATGGCAGAGTGTCCTACCTGAGCCTGGGAGAGTGTGGGTTTAAATTTACAGTGGAGTCACATCAAATTCTCCCACTCTCTGAGGGGGCAGGTCAGATGCAGAGCGCAAAATGATGGAACTTTAACCTGTAACTCTATAACTTCAACTGTGAGACACTGCACTCATTTAAAGTATTTATTTGTATAATGGAGCAGACTATGTGTATTTGGTCAAATAGAAACAACACATATAAATGCCATTGAAATTGTTATGAAGAATCTGAGCTTTTAGTACTTTAATGAGATTCAAACCAGGTCATGTCAGAGAGATGACACGTGTACTTGATTCAAGTATAGAAAAACCATCTGCTCATCATATGAATCTTTTTCTGCTCTGTGTGGTATTATGCTGTGTTTGTACTGCTTACCTCTCTGTAAAACTGTTTTTTCTCATCTTTTTTGGTGCTTGCCTGCCTTTCTTATTCTTTATTTTTTAAAGTACAGTGGACTCAGTTTCACACTTCATCCCACTTCCTGTTTGTATTTCTGGGCAGGTATCCCTAAGACCGCTGTCTGGATGGTTACATCTGTGTTTTGAAGAGGCTAATGTTGTGGTGTGAGCAATCTCCACTTCTGAAGCCGCTCCATACAGCTGTCTTTGTCTCCTGGTTATCAATAGAAACTGCTTTTAAAAGTTGAATTCAAAATGATGACCAGTTTGCTTGTTCCTGTCTGTTTTTTGAGAAACCAGTCAGAGACTTATCTCCGTACATCAAATATAGTGTCAGAGATTTGAAAAGAAAACATGAGTGAGCTTCAGCTCTTCCACAAAGGCAGAGCTGTTTCTGTTTGATGTGGAAATGAGATGTTGTGTCCTGATGTTGTGTTCAGTCTCACAGACCTGCACTAAAGTAACTCACGTCTCTCTCTTTGTTCAACAGGGGAAGTGACTGTAGTCGAAGACTCAAGAATGTAAGTTTTTTTGCTAACATTTGTTTTGTCCAACATATTTTTTATTTATCTGTGCTCAGTGTCCTATTTAATCTATGATTTTTATCAAAACCCTTTGGCTTAGTAAAGAGAGTCAAACTTGTTTTTCTATTTTTTTTTTTTTTCTGAAAATATTGCTACATTTTTGACTTTTTCATCAAGCTGTGGATTTTTGACCTTCTTTTGAGGAATCTACTGGGACAACCACATTGCACTCGCTTTTTTCTCAAACCTGCCCAAAATCTATGTGTTCCTGAAAATGTTTCTTTAAGCCAGAGCAGCTGCACTGTGCCTGTCCGGCTCTGGCTGTGATGCTGCTGAGCGGGGAACAAGTTCATCTGCGGAGCTGCAGGGCTGTGTTAGCTCATTTAGCTGACTAAACACATGGACTCCCAGCTACATCAGCAGTCATAAATGCATCTTGAATACCTGGCTGCCCACATCGTATCCAGGTCCTGCTGTGGTGACGTTACTTTACTGTGGAAGTGCCTATGAGCTTTAAAGTGATGACCAGGACCTCTGCAGCACGTCAGACACAGAGACAAAGAGCCTGCAAGGAAGGGAACCTAATGTTTTGTGGTTGAAGGTGCAGGCTAGCAAAGAGCTGGGAAGCTAAAGGAAGTCCCAGTGGAGCATTAGCAGACATTTAATGTCTTTCTTTAGCAGGTGAAGGTTTTAAAGTGGAAGCATACATATAAACTGGCAGTATACATGTATGAAAAAACCCACAGATCTGCATACACTAGCTTATGAGGTTTTTTAATGTTTGCTTTTATGCATGCCTGCATGAGAATTAGAGGTGAATCATATTTGCTTTGTTTATTTTCTTTTTGTTAGCATTATTTGTAAAAATAAGTCATTTAGTCAAGAAGGAAATATTTAAAACAAAGATGCAGGTTACATTCCACTTTATTTGACAAAATGTATTAAAAGTGGCCATGCAGCTGAAAACCAGATTGCTTTTTTTTTTTTTGCTCAATAATGTGTTTATTGTGTAGTTCCTTATAGATGATATGCATAGTTATTGACATTGTTGAACTTGTGTGTGTGCATGTCACATGTATCCTGCAACAAGCACATGGCGGTTGATCTTAAGCAGAAGTGATCTGGGAGCTGTGGAGCTGCAGGTTGTTTGTAGTGGTTACATAGTCTGCCTTGATGTGTGTTTGGAAATCAATAGAGCAAATGAAATGGATGTGTCTGACCTACTTCCAGTGGGAGCTGGCCACTATTCTAGAGATCCAGAAATGTTTTTCAGCTTTTTGGCATTGTTGTCTGCGACACTATATGACAGGGCTGGCTGACCCTGGTCCCCAAGAGCCTCAACCCTGCCTGTTTTCCAGCTCTCCCTGCACTGGTTGATGCTGACACCTTAATCAGGTGTGTTCAGTCAATCAGGATGTGGAATTACTTGAGTCAGCTAATCAGCAGCAAGCAGTTCAGGGAGAACTGGAAAACTGGCAGTGTGTTTGAGGCTCTTAAGGACCAGGGTCGGCCAAACCTGCTAAATAATGTAGATGGGCCGCAGTAGCTGTCACACTGTCACAGATGTTCTTGTAGTGTTAGCATATGAGACCATCCAAGTATATTGTAATCATACTTGTTTTGTGAAGGGTAAGTTAAGTTCTTGTAGTATTTGTATTAAGAGAAGTAAACACAATAAGTGGCACTGAACTTTCCTATCAAAGCAATTCCTTTGTTGTGCTGGTTGCTCTTTGCCAATAGAGCTTAAAACATTGCCCTGCTGCATCTCCCTGTTACTGAGTTGCCCTGTTCATTCTTCATCTCTCACATTAAGTGAGTGACATGCACCCAGACAGGAGTTGACCCGTACAGGTCCTCCTGGTTTTTGGGTGCCTGTGGAAGCTTGTAGACAGGAGGACCTACATCTTAGAGGTTTGTGTTTCTGTTCCCTTGAGGCTTGCACATCCACCTCAAGGGGCGCCATGAAAGTGGAACTTACGATTGTCATGTGTGTGATGAGTGTATTGTAAGTGTAATTTTATGTCTGGAGTGAAATCGTGGGTGAAACGCGTCATTTAACTTGAATTTTCTTCAGCAACTTAAGTACTCGACTACGGAGGAAACTGTCCAGAAAAACGTCTTTCAAACGCTGAAAATGATAACAACTTACTGAAGACTTTAAAGGAAATACTGAACTTCACACAGAGAAACAGAGGGAGCAGACAACTAGATAGAAAATAGAGCAAGGGGTCCTTACCAGAAAAAAAGAGAAGCTCAGACCTCTCCAGCTGATTCAGGTAGAGACAGCAGGCGCTGCAAACAGCTTTAACCGACTTCCGGTGGCACACCTGACTAGGTCGCGACCAAATCTCGTTGGTTTGAAGCGACCCACAGCCGTGAGCTGTGTCCAACGAGTCGGCTCACTGAAGCTTCAATCCCATTTTCTGCAGTGAAATTGAGCGTCGGAGCAGCTTTTGACATGGTGGATTCCTTTAGTCCCATAATATGATCCCGTAGCTCTCAGTAGAGAGAGTTTTGTTGATAAAATCAGCAGACATGTGGCTGAACGCTGACTTCTGCTGGAAGCTGGACCTTGGGTCGCAGCGGACCAGCTGTCACTGCGGTGTTCCGCCTCCACGAGCGAGGCGATCCCGGGAAGTTTCAATCAGACGTTGTCATTTTAGGAACACACAAATGAGTTCAGTTCAGTTTATTTATTGTCATAAATGAGGTAATCACAAGGAGCTAAAAATATGCAAGTAACAATAAAGCAAATCAAAATGAAAGGAAATACTTTAATTATATTGTAATTTCTTCTTAGTAATTCAGTACTGCTACTTTTCAAAAAGGCCAATGTGTGCTTTAATAAGGGCTAGGGTTAACAGCCTATACAAACATTTGTGTATGCTTCATCCAGTCACCAGTTACAATATAGTAAATCCACAAATAAAACAAGACTTTTCGTTTTCCTTAAATCGTGATTGTAGGTGTTTGGTAAATAAACTTACTTCGGGTTGACTTCTTGAAGTTGCTGCTGTTCTCCAAAAAAAACAAATTATGTTGTGTATCAGAATTGTCTCTATGACAGCTTCTTAAACTATTTCTCTTTGATAAACTTCAGTGTCCACTGTCATGAACAAAGCTAATACTAAACAGTCATCTTTTGCAGGTTTTAATTACCATCTACTGGCTTGGTCGAGCTGCCAACAGCTGCCCCTCCTACAGCGGACCAACGCTGGACCTGAAAGAGTTTGAGGCCCTGCTGTCACAAATGCGAAGGGTTTGTTTTAGTTAAGCTCATGGAAAAAGCATCCCTCTCAACAGCTTTTAGAGCACGTAGCTCAGAAAGTACAGCTGGTAAACTTTAACAAGCTGAATTGAAAAAAGGGATTTTTTTGGAAAAAACAATCAATTCCTGAAGCAATTCAATCTCCAGCCAGCACGTTCTCTGTTTGATCACTTGGTAACGGAGTCAATATACGTGATTAGGTGTCCAGAGGGTTCTCAAAACGTCCAAAAAAATAGCTTCATTTTTTCCAGATCTTTTTTTTTAACCTTCATAAAAAATCAATCAAAAAGGGAACTTCAGCCTTTCAACTCTACCTGTTAGCTTCCCTGCCAGACCCAAAGAGACTGAAAAGCTGCTCTGATAAAAATGCTCCTTGTGAAGCTCATTTACAGCCATGATGTCACCCCCATGAAAATTATTCCACACGTTGACAACTTTTCTCTGAGAAATGACCAACAGCTCAAGCGTTTTCCCAGAGGCTGGTGCGTTGCAGATGAATACATATGGAAAAGTTTCATATCTACAGAAAAAAGCCAAATAGTAAAACAATAATCAAAAGGAAAAGAATAAAATAATGAGTTCTTACCCATTATTATGTTTCCTTAAACAGTACTGCCACGGCAATTTAAAGTCAACAAGCAGGTGGATATGCAGTGCAGGTGTTTCAATTGTTATCTTCAGCTTTTATCATTTTCTTTAGCAAAATGCTTTCTGCGAGGGTTAAAAGACCCCCGATGGATCTGTTAGGCTTTACCCTACACGTTCATGTTTTCCTGTGATTCCTGACTTATCTTCTACCTTATATTCAAAACCATTATTCATCACGCTCACACTCACATGCACACTCAGTTCATCTATGCATCAGAGAGAGATGACTCATGCTAAAAACTGCTGTGACGTCACTGTGGAAAGATCTTTCCCCTCCTTCCAGTAGTGAGACAGAGACATCTCAAATGAAGACAGAGACAGGCAGGGTCGCAGAGGTGAAGAGTGTAATGAGAGCTCATGCAGGCTGGAGGAACTTCACAAAGCTTGTAGATAAAGGTTCTTCCAGGTGCTGTGGTCTTGAAGTTGAGTCATGGCATCTGGACTTAACATGTTCTCTCTTAAACTGTTCCATTTCAAAAGAGAGAAGATTTTTACTCATAAGAACCCAGACCTTTTGCGTCTTAAATAAAAGTTCTGTAGGGCACACCACAGACCAAGTGGACCACAGAACACATTTCTGATGTTTTTTCTGTCATACGGATGTCACCATGGGTTCTTATGGGTTAAGTCCACACGTCTTCACAAAGGTTGTCTGCGGAATAGATAAGGGAATACTGCTGAGCGACATGTTAGATGCAGTTTAAAGGACTTCAGTGGTGATGTTGTGCTTGTAAAAATGAAATGTCAACTCTTAACTCTGACCCTGGGCTCACACTGCATCCAGTCCGGTCTGGCCTCTGCAGTCCGGCCTCTCCGGCGCTCCGTATCTGTTTTGTTTGCTTCAAATTTTTGCCAGAGGCCAGAGCGAGTCAGAGCACTTTATTGTGAAGTTGGGGCAAACGAAATGACCTAGACTGGAAATCATGGAAGCGAGTGTAAAGTGTATCTGCTACATTTTTCAAAACAAAACCTATTTTCTGCGTAACACAGTCACATATGTACATTTAAGCCTATATTTGACAAGTGTTGATACAAGTTCCGTACTTTCCCATTGTATGAAGACGAGTCACACAGAAAAAAAGTTGTGAATATAATCCAAAATCACGTCGGAATGAGGGTTTGTCTACTAGTACTTTTGATATCTATGGTGGGTTATCGCGTGAACCTTAGTGAGTTCAGATGTCCATGAGGTTGTCAGCAGAGCCTGTGGCTGTAGCAGGACCACAAGCCATCCGTTTCCAGTGTGAGTCATCTGCTGTAGCTAGACCGCTCCACAGCCAGACCGCATGCGGTGTGAGCCCATGGTGAAGTCCAGTCTCTTTCTTTTTGTGGGAACATTTTAAGTCTGTGTGTGTACTGACACATTCCCCAGGAGGCAGAGGAGACAGAAAGCCCAAATCGCAGCATCCGGGACAGTGGCTATATCGACTGCTGGGACTCTGAGCGCAGTGACTCTCTGTCTCCGCCTCGTCACGGGCGTGAGGATTCATTCGACAGCCTGGACTCTTTCGGTTCAAGGTCACAGCAGACCCCATCACCAGATGTCCTGGTTATCCATGGCAGTAGCGATGGTAAGCAGTGGTTGAATTTAAATGTTTTATACCAACTGCAGTTACTGTGGATGGAAGTGTACGGGTGCTGTTTTTGTTCTTCAGTAAACAAGAAAATGTGTCCATCTTCTGCTATGTTGAGCATTTTGTGTCACTAACTGTCTCCACACACTAAAACAGTCATGCGTAGTTTCTAATGCAACTTAATAGTTCTGTTCTCTTAGGACTGGCTCATCTTCAACTGTCCAAAACAGCACTTGTGTTTATTTCATGTTAGCTTGTGCTGGGGTGTCATACATTCACAATAGTCCTACAGGAAAAAAAACTAATATAAAATTCTAAGTACTTCGACTGAATGGTGAAACTTGGAGCAGATCCATGATAGTTTGTGGTTGATAACAGATTTGACCTGGCAATCTGAGTGTCTCTAAAGAACTCTAAAAACAGTTTTGTGGTGGCCATCAGTTTTCAGGGGTGGCAAAACCTTGACCAAACTACTTGGGGAAAAAAATCTGGTTTTAAAGTTAGTAGACTTTAAATGGCGTTAGCATGGTGAGCACGCAAAAGTGGCATTACCTGTTGCTCACACATGTTTAAAGAAATATTATGAAAATGAGGGCTGCACGGTGGCGCAGTGGTTAGCGCTCTTGCCTCATAGTAAGAAGGTTCCTGGTTCAAGTCCTGGCTGGGGGACTTGAAACAGTGTCACCAATGGGGGACCTTTCTTTTTGGAGTTTGCATGTTCTCCCCGTGCATGCGTGGGTTTTCTCCGGGTACTCCGGCTTCCTCCCACCGTCCAAAAACATGCTTCATAGGTTCATTGGTTACTCTAAATTGTCCGTAGGTGTGAATGTGAGTGTGTGTGGGTGTGTGATTGTGGCCCCTGCGACAGACTGGCAACCAGTCCAGGGGTGTACCCTGCTTTCGCCCATGAGTAGCCGGGTTAGGCTCCGGCAACCCCGTGGCCCCGAAAGCGGTTTGGAAAATGAATGAATCTATGTTTTTTTTCTACTTTTTATTCAACCTTTACTTAAAACCATGTATGTAAAGGAAAAATGTGTTAGCCACTGAGAGGTGGGTGAAATGAATTTAGGATAGTAAATAAGAACTAAAGGAGAGGATAGAAGGAAAAGCAGGTCAAACGGGCGCGGTGCCAATTATGTTTCCAGCTGCTGCGCACCGGAGCTCATGTGGATGTGGCGCATCCAGATGCCAGATCAGGGAGAGCTCAAGCAGACAGAGCCGTGTGATCAGAAAAACTCATGATCAGGGGAGAAGGGAACCCATTCTAAAAGCATCAAATTCACAGAGGCAGCCGGTAAGATTCGATGGTAGTGTGGGGCAAATTGGTGTGCTTTATGTGCATTTATGCTTCAGATGTGCATTTCCGCATCGGCTGTCACGTCAGCATTGAATGTTTGTTAGCCTGTATATTCATTAATAGAATATGAGAGATGATTTTAGAACGCTGTTATTTGTGGGGTGCTCTGTTGTTAACAGTGAGACATTGTATTTGTTTATTGTAATATTGGCACTGAGAATCTGGAGTTAAGAAGTTGGCTTTTGAGAAATTAATTATGTAAATGATGGTGTTAATCACTGAATCATATGTTTAGCTCTTAGGGAATCAAAATATATTTGTTGTTGAAAATTGGTGGAATTTTTTCTCACATATTGCGTTTTGTTTTAGGTTTTTCACCATACATTCGGGCCAAATATCTTGCCATCACACAGTGGCACATCAGCATATCTCTGTCCTGTTTAAACCTCTCAAGAAGTTGAAAATAAACTAAGAAAACAGAGAAGTGTCTGGATGGTGTGTGAAATCCTGCATGGAATACTCCGTGGACGCTTTCCCCCTTCCAGCTTGACAATCACATTACTGATGCTTCTGTTCATGATGGACACACACAAAGACAGAGAGATCGCGGTGCTGTCCATGTCAACATACTTTATGATTTTTGGATCAAGGGGAAAACAGCAAGTCTTTTTGAGTCTCAAGACTAAAGTCCAAGTCAGGTCACAAGTGACTGCTGTTTAAGTCTAAGTCAAGTTTAAAGTCATCAAACTCATGAGTCGAGTCTAAACAATGTGAGTTGAGTCCACACCTCTGGTTCAAAATGCTAAATACTGCAACTGCTTTAGTTCTTTAAAACAACTAGACTCACATCTTTCTGCTTCAAACTAACTCGAACATGTAGGCTAATAATTGTAAAACGTGTGTATTTAGCCACATTGCATTTATTGAATTTTATTAATGAAGTATATCTAATCTAATATGGCATTTTGGCAGATTTTGGTGAAGGCTGAGCAACACATTCCTTTTGAAATTTGAATTAATTAAATGTTGTTTGCGTTGAATTTGAATAAATAACACAGGAACTGACTGGCATGGCAGGACTGGCTTCCAGGCCCTCTGGAATCCCCATGATAATCATGTTAGGACACTTTACCGAGGAATTTTACACAGCAAGCAGGGAAAGTCCTTTAGCTCCGCACTTCTGGAAAGCCAGGTGTTAACACTAGCATTTCAAACAAAGTTTGTCTTTAAAATGTGGTGCTGACAGACACTGTGGCATCCTGGGTAATTTTTTTCTTCACTCTAGGCTAAAATTTGTCAGGACAAGCTGCACAACGCAAATGTAGCCATGATTGATGTTATCCGCTTGGTAAACACAGCCTATCCATCTGCTGATTTATTCTCAGCTGCTGGAATGCAGAATGCAGGAAAAAACGAGAGGAACAGATAATGAAGTCTTAGATGAAGTTAGTGTCTGATAGGTATCGTTTTTCCACAATTACAGGTTCTTGTTTTGATTCTTTATATTTCTTTTTTGTTTCACCAGTCTCAGTTGTTGCCTAGTCTTGTTGGGTGATAGTTATTTTCCTTGAAATGTAAAGCAGACTCCTATTTAGTTATGATACAGACTGAGTGAGCAAGTGCATTTCTGTTCTTTCTTTTAAAAACATACCCTCTGAAACATTTAATGATGTTAATCGTGAGAATAGACGACATCTACGAAGCAGGTTTGATGATGTTTTAAGACCGAAAAACCCCTCACTGCACAATTTATAGAGGATTAACAGACTGGCACAGAGGACTGCCTCCATTCTGTGACCTCCCGTAGATTATGTGACTGTAGTGGAAGAGAGGAGGATGTTACGGAAACCAGAATCCATTATAGACAATCCGCTATATCATCATCCTCTGCATGAGACCATGGGTGCACTGAGGAGATTCTTCAAAGCCTCATAGACACTAAGAACTTCATTGTGTTTTTTATGATTTTTAGTGTTATGGTTGTTGTAGATTATTGGAATTTACTGCTATTGAAAATATGTTATTATCTTTTGTTTTTGATATTTATATATATATATAAATATGGTCTCACTTTCCTGTTCTTAGCTGAGAGGAGTGGTCTCTGGTGTGTTCTGCTGCTGTAGTCCATCTATCTCAAGGCTGGATGCGTTGTGCGTTCAGAGATGTTCTTCTGCAGACCTTGGATGTAACCAGTGGTAATTTGAGCTACTTTTGCCTTTATATCAACTGGAATCAATCTTGCCATTCTCCTCTGACCTCTAGCCTCAACAAAGCATTTCCGCCCACAGAACTGTACACAGTGAGGCAAAGAAGTACTTGAACACCCTGTGATTTAGCAAGTTCTCCCAGAAATCATGAAAGGCTCAGAAATTTTCATCTTAAGTGCATGTCTTCTGTGAGAGACATAATCTAAAAAAATCTGGAAATCACATTGCATGATTTTAAAAATCATTTATTTGTTTGCTACTTTTTAACACCTTAGGAAATTAATGCTAACATTTGGTACAGTAGCCTTTACTTGCGATTCCACAGGTCAAACATTTCCTGTAGTTTTTCACCAGGTTTACACACTGCAGGAGGAATTTTGGCCCACTTCTCCATACAGATCCTCTCTAGATCTGTCAGGTTTCTGGGCTGTCACTGAGAAACATAGAGTCTGAACTCCCTCCAAATATTTTCTATTGGGTTTAAGTCTGGCTGCTTCCCGGTGTTTCATCTCTCTCTTATGGAGTTTGACGGCTTTCTGTCCCGCATTAACCCAAAGAATAAAATGAGGATACCTTTATTGAGTTGTGGATGAAACTAAAGTTCACGATGCCCGAGCAGACTGCTTTCTCATCCCACATCGGCTCTCTGTCTGGCTGCCAGCTCCTCCCCGGTGGCGGCAAAGCGAGCTCCAGCTCTAAAGTGTACCGCCTTAGTCCAACAGCAGCAGACTGGACGGGCTCTAGAAATCTCACTGCCCCGAAAGGGATCCAGTGGGGTAAGAATATGAATTGATCCACTATAAACACCAGGAAATGGGTTTGCTGCTTTTCTTTCTGCAGCCGTTTTTGCTCCTTCATCCATCTGCTTCCACCATTCTCTGATATGTTTAGGATTCATCCCAAAATGTGGTTCAGATTCCTCCCCAGAATGTTCAATGGTATATTCCACCACAAAAGTTTCAACAAAATGGAATGAGCCAAAATGTTGTGATCCATGCTACACTGGCTGAATGCCACAGACACCCAGCCCCCACCCTCTGCCTGACTGAGTACACAGCACAGGAGCAGGGGGTGGGGGGGTGGGGGTCTTAAAGGAGCCCTGCCACTATTTGAGACGGGCGTCTTTTACAACTAACACCTGTTAAACCCAGCTTTTATTGGAGACCAACGTCTATTAGAGACAGGCCTTTATTGGAAGATATACGGTACTTACAACCAGGGCTCTAAATTAACACATGGCCACCCGCCAAATGCGGGTAAAACTTTTATTTGGCAGGTGGAAAAAACGATTCCACTAGCTACTTTGGCAGATGAGGTTCATCATCTCTGACACGTGGCTCAAACTCATAATAATGGCTTTTAAGTGTCTGCCTTATCTCCTAACATGACCACCACAAACATCCGTCCCAGAGTTGGCTTAACCAATGGTTTAAACATTTTATTTTGACTTTATTGCGCAGATTTAATCCTCACATTCGCCGCAGCAGCTGTTGAATTCAGGGGCTGCATGAAATTTGTGCATTTTTGCGCTTTAGTGAAGAGCTCGCTATGTCTGCATTCAGGTGCGTTGGTAATGTCTAACATTTGCTCACACTGATCTCAGCCAACAAAAACACACACTTACTTGTTGCCGTGTCATTGTTACTTTTTGAAGTGACCAAGACTCAAAACTACAACACACTTATCTGTAAGAACACACACAATAGGGAAAAATGTTGCACATTTTTCAATCTCTGCATGTTTTTCTATGCATGGCATTAAAAAAAGCTTTCATATAGTAATTATTTTATTGTTTATCACTAGTTTTAATCTTTATAGAAGTATATTACATTTAATAAAAAAGTGTGGTCTTCTATTTTTAGTTGAATGCAACGCTTCCATAAAAAATGTAATCAAAAATTATTAAAAAATATCCTAAAAAGACAAAGTGAGTGACCACACCCACAACGTGAGCGCTCAGCAGGTCACTCATGGACTTTGCTGCTTTGTGCTGAATATTGTCATCATGATGGACTCAACAAAATAAACAGTTCATACTGATCAATATTTAATACTTCCCCAACATCCTGCTGTGTAATGTTTGTAGATAAAGTAGGTCCATACTCCAAATAAAGGTTCAGAGATGACAAGTGTTTTTTATTAAAATAGCAACACATTTCAGCAATTTTATAAAACCTGACATCAGAATACACTTTTAATTACTAGTGTTTTGTTTTTGCGGGAGAATAATCATTAACTGAAACGTTATAAATAATAACTGTCTTACTTTGAAAAACACAAATAATTTTTCCTGAGAAATGTTTGGCCAGTAAAGTCCAGATTTGGCTGGTAGACTTTGAATGTTACCGGCCACCCCGGCTAGAACCCCAAAAAGTTCATTTAGAGCCCTACTTACAACCATACAGAATACACATTTAACTACTATATTCTAAGTGTTAACTTAGAACTTACATTTCAACATTTTTATGTTGATAGTACACTTTTTTTATACATACATTATTTTTCCAGCTCGAAAAGGGGGTGGGATGAAGGAAAACTTTCTCCCATGAGTCCTCCGGATGATCCAAATGGTCATTGGTAAACTGAAGACGGGCCTGGACATGTTGGTTTAAGATTGGGAACCTTACCTACCATGAGTGATTTTAAACCATGACATCTTAGTGTATTACCAACAGTAACTTTGGAAACGGAGGTCCCAGCTCTTTTCAGGTCATTGACCAGCTCCTCCCATGTAGTTCTGTGACTCCTCACCTTTCTTAGAATCACTGAGACCCCACAAGGTGAGATCTTGCATGGAGCCTCAGTCCGAGGGAGATTGACATAGTCAGTAGTCTTTAGTGATCTACTTTACTAACACTTTTTAGTGTCCTCCATTACAAAAGAGTAACTCAGAGCTTTTAAAGTGTCCATGCTAAATACATACAATTCTTGGCAGAGGGACAGAACTCATGAGTGAATGTGAGAGCTAAATCCACCATAGGATTGCGTAACTCAAAGAAAAATAAAGGTTGTCACAACCAGCATGGCTGGTGTGTTTGGGCTTGCTGCAGACACACTTGTGCCAACATGACTGGATACTCAAAGCTAGATATTTATTTGCAAGACGTAAAGAAATGTTTTGATTCTGACAACAGCCTTTTATGCAACTATAAACAGATATGGTTAATGTGTTGGTATTTGTTGACATGAACTAGCGGTCCAAATTATTATGCAAATTATGTTTTTTTATGATTTTTCTAAATACTCATTGCAAATGACAGTCAGCTTAATTTTGAAGTCACTAGCCATTAGAGTATATCTAAAATGTAATTGAACAAACCTCCTAAAACTTTTTTTTTTTTTTAAATAAAAACCTGCACTGTTCCACATTATTGCACACAACAGAGTAGGGGGCCATATCGCTCTGAGTATTGTTAGCATTGATACCAAGGGGAAGTATTGATACTTGCCTGATGAGATTGATACTTTCGATACTTTTGTCACAGTGCTTCTTCATTGCGTATAGCGAACAGCTTGAATTTACTTACAGAGTTCATGCAAGCGCAGTTACTATCTGTCTGCAGTGTTGTCAGCCCAATTTGAGTAAATACCCTCCCAAGTTGTGCAGCATACCCTCCTAGTGTAAACAGCAGCAAATGAGAAAATGAGTCTGGGCCACTGCAACAGTTTCTGTATGTGAGTGTTGTTTAGCGTTGGTCCAATAGAAGGTTTCCGTAGACCTGCAGCCTCTGGAGGATCTACACCTTGATGTTTGTGGGACTCTTGAAACCGCAGCAGCTTCAAATGTGTGCTTGCTGCTTTGTAATGGTATTTTAGCAGCTGCTCTCTTAATCTGAAGCAGAAACCTTCCTCATTCAGCCTTTATCTGCACCATCCTGTGTGTGTTTTGAATCAGTCTCATCAAGAATCAAATCTCTGAATAGTACAATGATAACTCTTAAGTTTTTGTGAAATATCCAAGAAATTCATAACATGTCCAGCTACTAAAGAACGTTGTTGATGGGGTATGTTGATGATAAGTGCTTGATCCTCCAATCAGCTGGATGAAGAAAAATATTCATTCATTCATTTTCCAATCCGCTTTATCCCTTTCGGGGTCACAGGGTTGCCGGAGCCTAACCCGGCTACTCATGGGCGAAGGCAGGGTACACCCCTGGACTGGTCGCCAGTCTGTCGCAGGGGCCACAATCACACACCCATACACACTCACATTCACACCTAGGGACAATTTAGAGTAACCAATTAACCTGTGAAGCATGTTTTTGGACGGTGGGAGGAAGCCGGAGTACCCGGAGAAAACTCACGCATGCACGGAGAGAACATGCAAACTCCACACAGAAAGGTCCCCCAGCCAGGGCTTGAACCGGGAACCTTCTTACTGTGAGGCAGGAGCGCTAA
This sequence comes from Adrianichthys oophorus, assembly GCA_036245035.1. NCBI lineage: Eukaryota > Metazoa > Chordata > Actinopteri > Beloniformes > Adrianichthyidae > Adrianichthys > Adrianichthys oophorus. The sequence continues at coordinate 4,775,353 of BSAI01000038.1, read as the reverse complement.
CCACTGCGCCACCGTGCAGCCCCCAAGAAAAATGTTAATTTATTAAAATAATTACGTCCTTCTGATTTCGCAAGAGTAATGGTCACACCAAGAGTCTGGAGACAAGTTTGAGTATTTGGGAGTACCTCTGGTGTGGGAAGTAGCAGTACTCTAAAGAGCTTTTTGTAGAAGTACTGAGTACCGGAGAGTACCAGCCCACTTAAAGCACTGGATGTCAGTGATCCAAAGAGCTCTGAGACACAATTTCATCTGTTAATTTATTTGAAAACCAAAGAATTGTATGTTTTGGACAGTCATAAATATATCCTTCTATAATAACCTGTTTCTGTTGTGTTTTTGAGCTTGTGTTTATAGGCTGGATGGAAACTACATTACTACTACATTGACCACCTTTTTCCTTGTTCATTTCCTTGTTCATAGTCAAGAGTTTTGTTATTATAAGTGACCTTTTTTTTTTTTGTTTTCCAGGCCGTGTCAGTGATTCAGAGTCTGATGGCCTTTCAAACAGGAAAATGCCAGATATCCATAAGGATGACATGTTGGCACGCCGAACATCAGTCACTGAGCTACGAACTGCCATGCCATTCAACCAATACCTGCCCAGTAAGAGCAATCAGAGCGGATATGTACCGCTGTTGCTCCGCAAGAAGAAGAGCGACAAAAAAGCAGACGGAGGCGGGAGCTGGAGTACTGCCACATCACCTGTGGGGGGGAATAGACCTTGCAGGTAACTGTGGCTAAAATAAGAAACCAATGTTTTTAAGAGTATATTACCAAAGTAAAAATATGTTAATATGTTCATAACAGCACCACATGTTTTCCTACATTTAAATACCACCACCTCAAAGTGTTATTGAGACACAAACTAATGTTCCATGCAGAAGACTGTGGTGAGAGCAGCATGTTGTTGGTTTACAGACTCTGATGCAGAGCTGGAGGGAGCAGAGATGAAGATGTTGAGGATCTCTTTGGAGTGACCAGGACAGATTAGATCATGAATTAATCCATCAGAGGAACAGATCATGGAGAATGTTTTGGAGATCAATGCAGGGAAGCAGATGGAGATGTTGAGATGAGGAACAGGGATGATGGTAAAAAGATGAGGAAGTTAAAGATACCAGGAAAGAGGAAGACCAAAGAGGAGGTTCATGGAAGAAGTGAAGGAGGACATGAGAGTTGTTGGTGTTAATGAGGAGGATGCAGAAGAGAGGGTTAGGTGGAGGAAGATGATGTCCTGTAGCAACCTCTGAAGGAGCAGTCAGATGTGTTCTCAAAATACATTTACATTTAAAATATGAATATTTCCCACCGTATTCATGATTTTTCTCAGTACGGAGCAGAGCTGTTCTGATCCTTCCACTCTGTGAGTCGGCTGCTGCAGCAGCCAGATGTTTAATATGGAGGATTTTAAACTTTTCAGGAATACAAACACTCATGATCCTTTGTTTTGACAAACACATACAAAATGTATATGGAGACTTTATACAATTTATTGCAGAAGCTGTGTGGATGAAGTTTGACAAACATGACTATTTCAGTACTGCTTTTGTTGGTGGAGGTAACTAACGATTTAAAATATTTTAGAGAGAAATTTCAGATTTAACTGCTGTTTGAACATAAAAGGCAATTTGCAGTAACAATACAGAAATCCTACTTTGAAATGAGTCTGAAATGAATAAAATACTGTTTATGAAACAGCATACATTAGTCTTGTTGGGGGCAGATGTTGTGTCACAAGAGAATGTATTTAATACAGACTGCCACAACAATAAATACTTTCAGTTACTGAATATTTTTTCTGCCTAGTCCTGTGGTGCACTTCAGATGGACGTGGCTAATGGAGGCCAGATGTGTGTTTCAATGGGCTTCACTGATGCAGACATATAGACTTTACTAAATAAAATCAAATGAAACATCTTTAACCCACTATACGATAATTACCATGTGTGCCTTAACATTTCAAAACTGTTGCAATGCTCATGTATGAATATTTTCAAGAAACATCAACAGAGTTCTTTTGAAACCTTTGACATGCCAGAAAAGTCAGAGAGTTCTATCAAAATGTCTCCTTTAAAGGCATTGTAGATAAGATTCTTGTGGAAGGAGGATTTCCAGAGATGTTTTAGATGGCGTATTTTTTTGCACCGTTTTTTTATTGTTTTTTTTCTTTTCAAAAGAGGTACATAGGTAAAAACTTAAACTGCGCAAAACAAATAACACAACCCCCCTCCCACACACACCCATCACTGTACCACTTAGACTCAGGTCATACACCAAACCATACATTATGTATACATACCAGAAAAAAAGGGACTAAGAACCCAAACATCTCCAAAAGCGTTCACATTACAAGGTCAATCATAACTTTTATTTGCAGCAGTGACATTCAATTTCTTCATATCGTCCAAGAAGGAATTCCAAGTAGAACATTTCTGTACTGACCCTCTCACAGAAAAGTGTTTTTTTTTTCAACACCAAAAAGTGTAGAAGGTCATTGAGCCAAACTTAAGAGTTGTAGGGTATTGATCTTTCCATTTCAGAAGTATGACTCTCCTGGTAATCAAGGTCCCAAAGGTCATTATGATTTGTGTGCTGGGGTTCAGCTTCATATCATGTGGTACTACACAGAATAATACAAGGATTGCAGAGGGCTTTATAGGGGTTTGTAGCACAACAGATAGTACATAAAAAATGGACTGCCAGAAGCGATCCATTTTGACACAGGACCAGAACCTATGAGTACATGGCGTTTTTAAAGAAGCTTGATGCTGTGATGAGTTAGGACACTTGAGTGTGTAGGTCACTAGCTTTGGCTTGAAGCTGGTATCATTTTGTTTTAGGTGATACTTTTGCTGAACCTTGATTCTCTAAAAGAGGTTTAAGTAAAAACATGTAACATGTTTTAACTGTGGGGTGGATATCTTTGTAGTTCCATCCATCCATCCATCCATCCACCCACCCATCCATCCGTCTATCCATCCATCCATCCATCCATCCATCCATCCACCCATCCACCCACCCATCCATCCGTCTATCCATCCATCCATCCATCCATCCATCCACCCATCCACTCATCCATCCATCTATCTATTCATCCATCCATCCATCCATCCATCCATCCATCCATCCATCCATCAATCGATCCCTCCAGACAATGTTCTATACATAACGGGCTTCTTCAATATAAATATTTCCTTCATGATTTGGACAAAAATAAAGAGTAAAAGGTGAACTTTCTCTCTGAACTGATGCTTTATTACACCTAATGTGACAATCAGCACAGATATATATAATATTTCTTTGACGCTGCAATTCAAGGTCACTGCCAGACCAGCGATGTATTGTGTTACCATGACAACGGGCTGCATTCTGTTTCAAATAGTTGGCCTTTTGCAAAAAAGCTGTCTAAATCTAAAAAATAATAAGGATGAAGTAGTAAAAGTTGATTAAACATTTATTTCTTTTGTAAGTGACCATGTTAGAAGCGGGATTGTGACCGACACAGTCACTGCAGTCACGACTAAGTTTGATTTTCATTGACACAACCCGCAGAAGCCTGAACCTGCGGAAGATGGTTGCTTCGTTGAGTGTAATTAATCAGCATTAATATATATTAACGCATTAATTTGTTTGTTAATGGCATGCGTTAACGCGTTAATTTTGACTGCTCTAGTATGAATTGAACCAATCAAAGCAGAGATAACATCTCTGCCATGAAATCTACAATTAACTTTTTGGAGGAAATGTCTTAACGTTGTTTTTGAAACAGACATGTTTATTTAAACAGAATAAGATCCAGGTTTTAAAGGGTTCATTAGATGTGTAAACTGAACTGGAACCTTGCTTCTTTTTTTTAGACCTCTGGGTGTGAAGACCCACTCAAATGGAAATGGTCTTTTTTGTGTTTTTTACATGTTCTTGTGGCATTTTTCTCACAATAGAGGACCTATATAAAATCATTTATAATTAAAATTATGTTTTTGAGTATTTCTTAATTCACATCTCGTTGGATCAGGAAACCGGATGTTTGAAAATCTGGGGCTGATGACGCAGTTACTGAAACAGGCGTCTCTCTGACCAGTCCGCTCCTCTGTCCCCTTTCGCACTTTCATTTTTCTCATTCGAGCTGGCCTCTGGCTCAAAATTGTACAGCTACTATACCATTATTTTTGTACCATTAATGCTAGCTTGGGTCTCTGAAGTCACGTGTTAGCGTGCAGACAGCTCCCAGCAACGGGGAGGGGTTGCTCCGAGCCAACAGTCCTGCCCACAAGCTGATGAGTAACTGCTGCTGGGCATAAAATATATCTTAAAAAAGGACAAAGGCTTTTAGATTTTGGCTAAAAACTGCACAGCCATAATTAAAAGACTACTGGGACCGATTTGACAAAAGAAAAAATGTAGTTGGAGTGGGATTTTAAAGAGGTGTGGAGGTTAGCAGACATCTGAGGCATTCTCCCATCGTCTGATTCAGCCACAAGAACTACTGACCTCAGCATGGAAGGAAGCTGTCTGCATATCGGCTTTATTGCAGCCAGTTTAACTCTGCAGAATGCATGAGTTTGAATTGGCAAGGATTCATTGTGTCACAATTCCATCCACATTCCCATTAACAGAAGCTAGCTGAAAACAGACAAAAAGCATCTTAAACTCAGCAGCAGCTGATCAGTGTTTGTGTATCATTTGTTTGTCCCAGATTCAGGTGCAGTGAGTTGTCATCACAGCAGTTGGTCTTCCTTCAAGCTAGGCTGTTTGCTCAGGACAGGAGTGTGTTTTTCTCAGATAGTCCATTATATTTGCAGGCATGAAGGCTCACCTGAACTCTGGTGTAGACCTACAACCCTGGATTTGGACACCCTCTTGCTCTAAACCAAATGATGTTCATGTCATGTCTTCCACCAGAATGTCAGGGTGGGAAGCTCCCTGTATTAGCAGTGGATCCAGTGTTAGTGTAAGCCTTGTTAGGACACTGAACGTGCATGAGTTCTCACATAACAGGCTGAGCATTGTGAGCTGTGCAGATACGGTGCTGACGTTCCTCTTTTGAACCCTAATGACTCCATTCATTCATATAGAAATCTGGGGGTAAGGTTGTCGTGTTTTTGCAGTTCAGGCTTATGCAGTCACATTTGGACATGAAGCTGAAGTTGCTTTGGCAGGCCTGTCAAGGAGTTATTTTGTATGATTTTTAATTTTTCATTTCTGTTGGTTGTTTTGGTGCTGATGTGTTAAACTGCAGCATCTCTGGAACAAAAGTTTTATTGTAAACATATGAAGAACCGTTGCATATTTAAACTGCATTTAGAAGAGAACAATGTTTTGCGCGTGTGTGTAGTTCATTAGGGATTTTAAGGAGTTTTTCCTGACAATTGTAATAGAATAGGACAACATCTTGCCACAGGGTGGCATCTGTCGGCTGCTGTGATGAGCTTCTTCGCGTGTGCAGAAGTTAAAGACGAACTTTGTTTAAGGTGGATGAATGTAATGAAACAAAGTTGAAATTCCACCATACAGCAGTAAATTCATGTGTGAAAACGTTTGGGATGAATAAAATGCTGTAAAATATGCAAAGACCCAGAGAAATGGCTACAGATTCCTATCACATAAGTCTTTGCTTTTTTTTTTCCAAAGTGACCAGAGTCCAGCATGAACCTTGTAAAAACTTTAGGGTTGAAACCATACTCTAAGCCACACTCACATGTGACCCGCCCTCAGGATGTCAGGAAATGAGATGTTCTTCCTTCCCTGACCTCGAGCTGGCTGGGACTGAAAGCTTGGCCTCTTTTCTGCCTGACCTCTCTCTTCTCACTATCGTGCATTCTGGGAGGTTACAGGCTAAAATAAGCCTCCTTGACGTAGATCTTTAACTCACGGTGTAACAAGCAACACATTATTCATTGAACCTTAGCTTAACTGCGTGATACCAACATGGCCTTATATTTAGATGGCTGTGAAGAGATCCAAAGTCATGTTTTTTTTTTTTTCATTTGCCTCCAAAAGCCTCCAGGAAGGCTCTTCCAGAGGAATGCTGCCTAATTATACACAGTAGGAGGATAAACAATTAAAAAAACATTTTAGTCTGTTTTGCTTTCTGCAGTACTCCAGCTCGCTCATGCTCAGAAGAACTCCTTCTTCATTCAGCATCTGTTGTAACAAACCACATCAACGCAGCTGGAGGACATCAGACAGAAGCACACCAACAGGATGCAGGAGTCACAGGTTCAAAGGGAGGTGATACACTGGCTGTTCAAAGCCTGGCCTTGACTGCTTCTGACTTCCATGTGTTGCCCAGTGCCATGGCAACCACTTCACCGGGAACATCAGATACAAGCCCACAGAAGGGAATGACACTAAGTGAGAGAGATGATGTAAAAGAAGAGAAGCCTTGGTTGGACTGCTTTCTTCCAGCAACGTGAGCTTTGTCATGCAGCAGCTCTGCATTAAATACATGTCAAATGTATTAAAGCTGATATTATTAGATGATGTGAGGTCAGAGGCCTTCTTTTCCAGCCTGAGTCTCAGACAGCACTGCTTTCGTTAAGAGGAAAAATGCACAGTTTTTCCTGAAACTTTGTATGCAACAGATGGAAGATTGGATATGGAAGTTGTTTCTGCCAAATTTTCTTTTGTTTATGGTTTGATAGAACTTGTCTTTTTTCCTCCTTTTTTGTTGAGAAGTAAATAAGAATGTCTTCAACCAAATCTGATCAGTTTAAGCTCAAACATAAACTGCAGACTACTAAAGAAGTTCTTCTGAAAACATGTGGCAGTCAGATGTTTGACACCAGAACATCCCATAGTAAACAAGGACAGCAAACTTTCAGTGTGTTCATTTAGACAGTCTTCTCTTGGTTTAATCTCCTTTAAATCTTCTGGGTCACACACCATATTGGCCACACTTTCCTCGTCCTGCCTCCAACAGGTCAGAAGGATCTGTGCAAAGGCTAAAAAAAGCCCTTTTGGTCAGGGCCAGACCTAAATGTGGTCACACACATTATTTGATGCTGTCCTTGTGCTGCTTAAAGATTTTTGTTTTTTGATTCGTTTTTCATATTTGCCATAATTTGTAAACATGCTTCAACCCTGATTTGCATTTGCATGTGTGCTCTGAAAAAGCCTTCCTCTCGGACTGATTGCAGGTTTATCATTTGTCTAGGACCTGAAACACTATAGCACAGCATAGCTGCAGTTCACTCAGACGATTTCTAGAAAAAGTTCCCACATAAGTTTTTATTTTGCACGTTGATCTATCTGGATTGTTGCATGCATCTGTCCCCCTTATGTGGCATGTTCTTTCAGCTTTATGTTATCATCTGCTCAACAAAGATTTTCTTCAGTCTCCTGTGAAAACCAGTTCGATCTTTTACTCTCTTTGTTTTGCTGTAATGTACAGTTTTTTCAAACACAACCAGCAGACATATCAGTAACGCTACATCTGAACACTGCTGACCTTCCTCACAAAGATAACATACTTTTAGTGCCTATTGTGTTGTCCTCAAAAGCCATGCTCGGCTTGCTTGAAGTAAGCCCCTGCATGCAGGACCCCTGCTCACTGTGAAGCCTTTACCGATCCACTTTCTGCCATGCCTTCCTGAATTCATGAAGACAGACCGAAGTCTGTTCATTGTCTGACTTACAGAACTCCTGCTCGCTTTAGACCATCGCATGTCATATTTTCAAATACTTTCAGTGTTAAACAGAGTTTTAAGAGTTTAAGTAATTATTGTCACAGAAGGTGGTTAAAAACAGGGAACAAAGACAGGAAATGACTCTATTGATTTCTAAATTTTGATTCTACCTTTCAGGTTTTGTCTTCGTTTACTATATAACTGACTAAAAAGAGAACATTTCTTTTTTTTTTAATCCAAAATTACCAGCTAATGTACTCTATAGAATCTGGGAAACATTTACTTTTCAAGTAAAAAAAAAAGGAAAGCGATCTTATAATTTCATTGGTAAATTGTCTCTTAAAGTTATGTAAATAATTTCATTTCTTCCTGGTTTTCTGTCTTTGTTTGAACACACAGGAGCATGAGTATGGTGGACATGCACGGTGAGGAAAATAGCCTGCAGCCACACAGTCAGGTGCGTCACGAGCGGATGTTCAACCAGTACAACCAGATGAAGGAGGAGGAGAGTCACTGGCAGGATGTGAGTGTCTAACTTTAAACCTATCAGCTTATGTTCTGCCACATTTAGCCCACAGCAGATTAGCCAAGCTTTACCCGATGTCCTAACTCTTTTTTTCTTCTTTAGGACCTGGCTCGATGGAAAAGTCGTAGGAGGAGTATATCTCAGGATCTTATTAAAAAAGAGGAGGAGAGGAAGCTGATGGAGCAGTTATTGACGGGACATGCAGACATTTCTCAGAGGAGAAGAAGCATCAAAACCTACAGAGAGATAGTCCAGGACAAGTGGGTGAATGCTCTAATGCAACAACCTAAATGTTTTTATCTAAAAGAAGGAGTTAGCAAAACAGTACTAGTGTGGTCAAAAATGGCTCCAAATTCATATGCGGATTGGATTTGTCACTATAGTTGTATGCAATGTCACAGTCAGAATGAAATGCAGAACCATGTTCATACTCATCATATGAGCTGTCATTCACTAAGATCCCTAAAAGAAGAGACGCTGATAGACTGCTCATGCTATTTATTTAACATTTGCAACTTATTTACTAAGACTCATTGTACAATGTGTGCATATTAAATCAATAGAAATATGCAATGCTTGGAGAGAACAGAATGACTTGATGGAACTGGGTCCTGGTGGAAAAAATGAAACAGTCTGTAGCCTATGAAGATGATCTGACATCTTTCACACACAAAGTGCTCTGTTTTCTGTGATGCAAGCTGTAATGTGGGAAATTGAAAAGTGGGGAATTGAAGTGTACCTTCTGCAGCTAATCGGCCTGGATCTGTGCTGATGATTAACCATAATGCCAGCAAAAGATGGGTATTGGCAGTGGTCAGGGCTCTCATCAGCTGCCCAGAGTGCAGCCATTGATGGTTGGAGAGTGGGAGGGATGGAAAAGCAGAGAATCAGACTGTAAAACAAAAGAAACATGCAAGGTTGGAAAAAGTAAGAGGAAAAAAAAGACAATCCACTTCAGCTTTAATCACCATGAACTGTTCCTTATCTGCCATTAACTCATTCAAAAGGGCAGCGCTGAACATGCGATAACCAATGTCTACACAGTCTTTATTTCTGACATTCTAAATCAGGGGTGTCAAACTCAATAGCAGAGAAGGCCAAAATCCAAAACACACCTTAGATGATGGGCCGAACAGCATAAACAATTATCGGACACACTAAAAATTAACTTTTATAACTTTAAAACGTAACTTTTTTAACATAAATATGAATAAAAACAGAAATGAATGTTATTCTAGAATAAAGCAACTTAAACCTTAAATAAGCTATAACATTTTGATCTCCATAAAAACACATCCTGTCAAAATTGTACAAGTTAGAAATAAAGTAGTGCTGTTTTTTTTATTTATTTTCGAAGAACACAAAAAAACAGATAATTAAAAACAAACAAACAAACCAACAAAAGAAACTATTCACAAACGTAATAATAATCTTCAATGTTCAAAAAAGGTCTTTGGATGAAGCTAAAAGCTTTTCAAGCCCAAAATCCCTCTTTCTTATTCAACACAAATTAAACATTTCATCGAGGTCTTTATCTATACACAGAGTAAAATGAAGACAAAACAATAGCAAAATGATGAAAAGTTCACAAAAAAAACACATTTGTACTTTTTTATATGTACACATACACAAAAGATGTTATTAGTTTTAGTTTACACAAATTAGTTAGTTTACACAAAGTATGTTATTAGTTTCTTCATATTTATTTGCTATTTCCTCCTTTATGAAAGTGATGTATGGTTTGACAATTCCCTGTAGTGATTCCATAACCGTGCCCCCTTGGGGAGATGCAGTGGAGTTCCATGTTTGTTCTGACAGATGTTTTCTTGTCCATGTTGGTTCCTCTCAGAGTGTATTTATGTCCTCTCAAGCTGAAGAGCTTTTGGATACTTTCTGGCTATTGTTTATTTTTAACTTTAAATTGAATTATTTTGAATTATCATTTAAGTCTCTAAATTTCAATAGTTTTAGTTTAATAAAAGTGGATTTGTTGGTTATGCATAAGGTGACTTGGTGAATATTCTTACAAGCTTTTTTTTGGAGAAGACTGAATTGAATGAAGTTTTGCGTGTTTCACACAATAAGTCTTGTAGTGAAGAATGAATGAGCAGTACAAACTGATTTGACTTTACATAGTATAGATATTGATTTAGATATTTTGGTATCAATATAGGTTATGTATTTTCATCATTCTCAGCATTATTAATCACGATTTTCCTATTAGTATTGGTTGTTCTATTACCAAATATTATGAACTTTGTTTTATTTAGATTTTGTGTTAACTTATGCAGATCAAACCAACTCTTAAATGTATTGAGTTATTTTACAGCCGCATCTAATAGCTCTTCCAAAGTGTCTCCACAGCAGAATAAGTTTGTATCACGTGTAAATAAAATAGTTTTCAACATACTCGAGATTTCACAAATATCGTTAATATACAAGGTAAATAATAGCAGCCCCAAAACTGAACCTTGAGGAACACCAACCTTTATTGACAGTGTTTCTCATTTTACATGATTTATTTCAACATACTTTTCTCTGTTATGCAAGTAACTGTTCAGCCAAGTTAGGGCCAGTCCTCTCACTCCATACATGTGCAGTTTATTTATTAATAAGTCGTGATCAAAAGTATCTAAAGCTTTTTATAAATCCAAAAATATTCCCACAGGATATTGTTTTCTTTTTGTATCACAGCTATGTTTTTCACAAAATTTATGAGAGCAAATGAAGATGTACATTTTTTCCTAAAGCCATATGGATGGTCATGCAGGATATTATGTTTGTTGATGAAGGCGTCCACCCTAACATGAAACATTCTTTCTAATACTTTAGAGAACTGGGGAAGCAAAGAGGATTGGTCTGTAATTATTGAACCTATGTTTATAGCCATCTTTAAATAAAGGTATGACTTGCCCTTTTCATTTCACCAGGAAATACTCCTGTTTTTAAAGACTGGTTACAAATGACAGGAAAACGGTGTTACCACACAGTCGATTATGTTCTTCTCAAATTCCATGTCCAAATTGCTAATGTCTTTTGAATGCTTGTTTCTGAATTTTCTAACTATATATGTTACCTCTTTCTCATCGGTTCTTTTTAGGAATATAGAATCTATGATTTTCAAATGCTTATTTTTTTAATGTTATCTATCAGCATGTTTTTGGTAGGTTGGATTTCCTTTGCTAGTTCAAATCCAGAGTTTACAAAATATTCATTGAACTCATTGGCAATCGGTGATTCATTCTTTATAAACTCATTGTTTGATTTTAAGAAGTGAGAAGGAAAGTTGGATTTCTCTGTACCACTTTTGATAATTGTATTTATTATTTTCCGCGTTTTCTTTATATCGTTTTTATTATTTTTGAGTAATTTCATGTAATAATCTTTTTTTTTTCATTATTTTGGTTAGATTATTTTTATAATATTTGTATTCGAGCTCTGCTTCATGACTTAATTTCATTAACAATTCTTTGTATTGAACATTTTTCTTTTTGCAAGCATTAATAATGCCTTTGGTTAACCAAGGTTTACCCTCAGATTTCCTATTTATTAATTTTGTTACGAGAAGACAATACTTTTCATAAAGGTTTGTTATTGTTGTTATAAAAGCATGATAGGCTTCATCAACATCTTCCACATAGACTCGGCTCCAATCATAGTTTACTCATTTGTTTTGAATTTCACTGACTGTATGTTCATTCATTTGTCTTGTTACAAGTTTTGGCTGTTTTTTTTTCTATTGTTATTTGCATTATAACAAAGACTGGGAGGTGGTCACTAGTAATATTAATTATTAACCCACAGTCAGCCACATTTGTAAAACTATCATCTATTAGTGTAGCACCATTAGTTGTTACTCGCGTCGGCCGTGTGATTGTTGGACGTAAGGATAAGCTATACATTGCACTAATGAAGTCATCAATGGTCTTCCGTTCTCGAGGGTTTAACAGATCAATGTTTAAATCTCCACATAGAAAAAAAAAATTATTTTCTGTTATTTTGTTACACATTAAAACCATTAGTCAGATTAATCACACTTTCAGGTTGTGATTAATCACAATTATTCACACTGTTTAACTTGGTAGAGTTTATATGACAATATGTGGCTTTTGGACAAAAAAAGGCCAGAGAGAACATTTTCCCTTCATTTTTATTGTCTGAAATGTTAAAATTTGTGAAATGTTAATTCAGAAGTGTAATGTGTGCACACAAATATCATTAAAACATTCAAAACAAAATCAAATGACATTACTTGAGATGAGTCCAAAATTATTTGGTGTTTTCCTAATTTAGTGCAACACCAACAGTAAAAATCCTCCCAGATACTTCTATGCATCCATAAACAAATGATCTATTGTTTTTTTTATTATTACCTGAAACAAAAGTGACTGTTTATTTCTAAATTCTTTTGGACAATGCTGAGCTCTTTTTTTAGCCGTACAGGCCCAGAGGAGGGGTTACGGTTTGGGTTAAACAACCAAATGGTTCCTGAGCGCAGCTGTGTCTGCAGCTCACCACTCCCACAGGGGATGGATCCACTGCAGAGAACAGATTTCACACAACTAGCTGTGTGATAACTAATAAGACGAAAATACATGTGACGAACAACAACATTTAGCCTTGGGCGTACTTAAATTACATGTGGGCATTTTTGCTGCAAGTCTAACATGTGGCCAATGTGAGTTTGATCTATTTTTGTGCTGGTTTGCTTGTAAATACGTGTGAATAACATAGCCCACCTTCCTCCCCTGACTGCACGTCCCCGCTGAGACGTGTTTCAATAAGGAACCATCAAACCGATCCCAAACCCACTTTAACCCGCCCAAAGCTATTGGGTTACCCGCAGATTTAAAATCTAAACAGTTCAGTTGGGCAGGAAATCATCCAATCTGACAACACTGGTGTTTGGCAAGGCAGCTGAAGCGTTGTATGATGGAATCTGTAGTTCATTTGTTACCAGCGCAACAAATCGCAAGGCCATTAATGCCAAAAACATGAAATGATCTAATTACACAGCAGGCTGGATGTGGCCTGCGAGCTTTGACTGTGACACGTGTTCTAAAATGTTTAGATGAGCTTGAAAGATGAATATTGTCTTCATTTGTTGAATCAACATAATCTACTTGGAACTACAATAGATATGCAGCCATTTGTTTGTAAAACGGCATCAGTTTGCAACTGCCTTTAAAATGTGCAAAATATAGAAGTGCAGCATCAGCTGTAACCCTGCTTCACATTTGTTAGATCCCCTGTTTCATATACGTAATGTATGCCTTATTTGTCTTCATGTCCTCTTTTCCAGGGAGCGCCGTGAGGAGGAGCTGCGACAGGCATACAGACAAGCTAAAACTCCAGAGGAAGCATCGGCCATCCTCCACCGTTACGCACAGCGTTTCTCCATCAGTGAAGCCGTACTGGAACGCCTGCAGCTGCCAAAGCTCCTAGACCGCAGCGTGTCCGCTGACCCTTCCTTCCCAGTGTCAGCCTCTCCCACAACTCCAGATCCTTTTGATGAAGACCCAGACGGGCCCATGAAATATCTGCGACAACAATCTGCACCAACTCCAAAGTTCACATCAACGCTGGAGGCACGAATAGAAGAGATTCCCAAAGAGCCATCATCCCAGCAGAAACTTCACGTCCGCTCTCGCTCATCAGATCCGCCCTCAACCCGAGCCCTATCCCCCAAAGCTGTGCCTTTGCTCTCCCCCAAGCCTTACATCCAGCGCCGACCTGCAGCAGCTGAAACCTGGGACAGCAAGGTGAGGCAGGCCAGGAATCAACAGGACAGGTGTTGCACTCTGATGTGCACTTAGGATGAAGGGTTATGTTATATGGAGTTCATTCATGAAGATGTGCTTCTTTTAGAGAAAAGGTTGTTTGGACAGCACTCCAGGACTTCAGTTATTCTGGGCTTTCTTCCATATAAAGTGAACTTGATTAGCAGGAATATACTTCTGTTTGATGTATCACCACGTGTGTATCCATGAGAAAGAACTGAAATGCTTTTGTTGTAGTTTAGCTGTAGTTATGTCCACAGGAATGACTGGGGGGGTGTAAAAATTCTTAACCTTTAAACTTTGAAAGTAAGTTTACTATTTCCATGTGGTGAAAATGTGTTGTTAGGTTGTTATCAATGGAAACAGATCGGAGCACTTCTCTGGAATTTCTCGTCTGGAGTCAGACAGGAGCCTTGGTTTGAAAGAAGTCCTCTGTTCTCCATGGACTCAAGAAGCTGATGGGAGGAGCCTCTCTATGTGAAGTGGTCTCCCAGTGGACAAAGACAGCCCAACACTGGCTGCTGAGAGAGTGATGAGAGCATTCCCCCGACTGAGCCGCGGTGTCTTCGGTTACCTCACTCACACACAAGTTTCTGCCCCTTTGTCACTGCAGCCTAAAGAATGGATGATAAGTGAAAAGGGAGGATCAGGAGTCAGCAACATTTGAAAAATATTGAGTTTTTTGTTGGGATTTTGTCTGCAGAAAAACAGCTGGCGACTCATGCAGCTGTAATTGTGAGTAGAAGCAGTAATGGCAGAGGCAAAGGCTCTGGTGCAGGCTTAGGGTCAGAGCTTTAAACTGTCATACATCCCAAAATGCCACAGCGCTGTGACCCAAATGCAAGTTTTTTAGTAAATTTGACAGGTGGCTGCAGAGGTTTTTCGCTCAGCAGCCGTCTGGGCACATTTTGAGGTCGTGCGGTGGCAGTCCAGTGACAGACGGGGATGATGCCATTACAAAATCAAGTGACAGCTCGGCAGCCACAAGTCAGTGGCAACCAGAATCACCAGTCAGCAGCAGCTCTGACTGGACAATGTGTAAGCGTCTCCAGACGGCGGCCATCCATATCAAGTGCCACAGGCTGCCAGCCACCCGATTTCCCAGGGGTATATAAAAAGCGGGCCATTCTGCATGCCTGATGGATGCCTGACTGCCGCATTCACGACCAAATCGTTGCGGGTAGCGGCATGAAATCTTGAAGATTGAGCCCATGACTCCCCATCACGTGTCGGCAGTTGTATTTGTGACCACAGCATTACTATTTTATTTTTTTCAGCCAGGAAGTGTAAACGGTGATGACGGCAGTGACACTTCTCACATGAAACCTCAGATTGAAGAGAGAGAAACTCCTCACTTCCAGGCATCTCCTTCCTTGTTTGAAAATAAGGCCTCAGATGCCTCAACCTACACTGATGAAGGAGGAAGTCTGTCTGTGACAACAGCAGCTCCCAAAGACATCCACCAAGAGCATGCCAGTGAGCGTTCCTCACTTCCCAGCCGCCCTACTTCACTCCCAGAGGTCAGATGATTCTTCAAATTTTAATGCTTTAACCATCACATTTTACCATGTTACTTTTTAATTTTGAGAAATGACCCCTACATTTGCACGGACTGTTGACCTTCACCCAACAGTAGCTGGGTTGGATCCAGCAGCCCTGTGACCCCTAAGGGATGGGTGGATGGATGGATGGATGGATGGATGGATGGATGGATGGATGGATGGAT
>BSAI01000038.1:4739933-4756249 GCA_036245035.1 Adrianichthys oophorus | reverse complement strand
ATTTAACATGTGTTAATTTAACATGTGTGTGAATTTAACATATGTGTGAATTTAACGTGTGTGTAATTTTTAACATGTGTGTTAATTTAACATGTGTGTTAATTTAACATGTCAAGTGGGTTAGAGGGTTCTTTTGGTAACATATGGACTCATTTAATGTTGTCAAATTTAAAGGGATAGTGGTTTTAATGCCATAGTGAGTCATCTGGATAGTAGTCCTAATGATCTGTGGATTAAGATAAGGAAGCAAAATCACTAAGGCCTGGTATTTCAAGCATAATTCTGTAGGATTTAACCTCTAGGACTGGATCCAAAATTGGGGCAGCAGTGTCTTATGTTGCTCTGCAGGTCGGCCACCAATAGAAAGGTCAGCAGTACAATCCTCGCTCCCTTAGTCAACTGTTGTTTTCTCCTTGGGCAAGGCACTTCATCCTCCCTGCCTCCAGTTTTGCTCCATTGGAGTGTGAAGGTGCATAAATATAATAATATTATCATAAAAATATGTATATATCCAACTCTACTGAAACACAAAGTACAGTAGAGACTCATAAATATACACACATAAATAGGCTAGACATCTGAAATTAGTGTAAAAAAACACGTGAACTCCTGGCAGATCCGGAGCAGCAGGTCTCACCTGCTCCACAGCCTCTACAACTGCAGTAATAAAACTACCTGTCTGTCACTTTACTCCATGGTTGCCTATTTGAACTACACACAAATGCCTCTACAAAGAAGCTGGGAATAATTACCTTAAAATTTGAACATTTAGTTTATAAAAATAATGTGTGTCCTGCTGAATCAGGACAGTTTGATTAAGCAAAATCCCAGCAAAATACTTACTAATAAAAATGTGATGGATCGCTTTTTCCAATTTTGAAAATTACTATCCTAGAGCAAGTTACTCGCGTTTGGTCGCAAAAGTCCTGCAGTCTTCCTTGTTGGACAAAGTTTCGCCTTTTGCCAGGTTTTCCTTTCTGATCCTGGGGGTGTGACAGATCTGGAGATCCCTATTCAAGCATATTTAAGAAAAATTACTCTGATCCAGCAAAGTGTCGAAGTACTGGTTTTAAACTCTCTGACCCGTAGATTTGGATTAGAAGATTTTGTAATCCAGATCAGATCTAAGATCCAGATCTAAAGTTTTGAAATGCTGAGCTAAATGTACAATTGATGCAATTACAATGTAATAAAATGATTTATGAACAGACACAGACGTTTTGGTTTTTTTTTAATTTAAAATGTAACCTTTAACACGAGTATCATGTTGGTTCTTCTTGTGTAAAGTTGAATAAACATGCAGCTGTAATACAACCGTTCCAGACTTACAAATGCTCTCACACAAATGTTTTTATTTAAATTAATCAGTTTACAAGGAGTATCATCAGTACTGTGCACTGCTTGTGGAGTTACATAAAATTGCATTTTAATAAACTGGAAAAAAACAACCACATTAAAGATGTGCATCCCCTACAGCCCTGATGTCTCAACTTTTACCGTAAAGTTTTGAAAAGCTGGCACTGCTTTTTCTACAACAAACCACCCCAAAGGTCCTGCAGGGACTGATCAGGACACCAACCACATCGATCTAAAATGATCCCAAAAGACTTCCAACAATGTCTTTGTATCTCCATGAGTGTTTTCTACCAAAAGCTGCACATAGTATCTCTGCCTGCACTTTTCTGATCACTCATAACTATAGTCATTTCATGCCTTATCAATCCAAGCTCGGTTTTTAATTACCGCTTACATTGTGCAATACTTCACATTTAAAAGCATTTGCTGTGTAGCTCCTGGTGAGCTTCTGTTTTTGTTCCTCTTTCATTTTCTGTTGGTAAAGCAGCTCGTCATGTATTATCTTTTTTGTAGAAGGTCCCATGGAAGTACTTGTATCATATAAAACCAGAGCATTCTGGTGTTTTCTGATGAATGTTTCCTCCTCCACAGAGGGCGCAGAGGAGGATCGGCGCAGGAATGTGAGTAAGATAGTTACTGCTTCTCATCTGACTTTACCACCTTTTGTAAATTGTTTGAGCTGCACCTTTCATTCCCACACTTTTACATTGTTCAAACCAGGGGTCTGCAACCTGCGGCTCTGGAGCCACTTGTGTCTCTTTTACCTCTCCATGGTGGCTCTCTGCTCAAAGAAAAATGCTAATTATTAAGTTTTAGTTAAACTAAGTGAGTAAACTAACTCAATCTTTATTCAACTGCTTCACAAATAATTGAAGAACAGTATATAGCACTCCGTGAGGCTCCTGGCTAAAATACCCATCATGCTCCAACGACCCATCAAGTGATCTGGTTTCATAGTTTAGCAAAGTCAAACATGTTGATAGATTTTTGTGTGCTGTCTACCACAGACAATCAACCTGAGGTCAATAATCACAGCCAGATTTAAGGCTCACCGGATTATAGGGCAGATTGTCTTTTTTTAAAAATGTGTGGGCACTTTAACTGCCCCTCATGGTTCAAATAACAGGGTAAGGTCATAAAATTAGCTTGGGTTTTATTTTGGTTTGTAAGGTTGATGAGTTTCTGTCTGAGATGCACCACAAACGGTAAAATAAACAACTTTCTTTTTTTTGTCCAAAATTCTTTTAAGCGGAGCCAGTCAGCAAACTCGTCCCACCTCTGCTTTTATCACTAGAATTACAAAAATGAAAATGTAAGGTTTTAGGTTTTAGAGCGCTGTATATTTCTGACCTTTTAACTGCCTACACTCCTGCATGTTTCTTGACTCCACAGATAAGAATCTTTTGAGCGGTCCAAAAACTAGTTTTAACCCCTTGATGCCTGAATTTATTTCCAGCTGTGAAAAAAAGTAAATCACTTGTACTTTTGCTTTCAAGTAGATGCTAAATTAGGGTTATTTTGGAGCCTCAGTAGTTTGATGTGTATTTGCATCAATAGGTGTCAAAGGGGTTGAAACTAGGGGGGGGGGTCTTGTCTTCCAGGCAGTCGCTCCATGACTCTGGAACGCCCTCCCTCTATCCCTGCACCAGATTAACCCGTCCAATGTTTAAAACCGGTGTTATTTAGAAGTGCTTTTAGCTGACATTCCTTATCTTTTAGCTATCTTTTACTTGTGTTTTACTTTTCATATGAGAGCATGTTTGGTTGTACTTATTGAGTTTTATTGTGTTTACTGTGTTTCATTGCGTTTATACGACTTGTATTCGTTCTTTGATTTTATCTTGTTTGGACTTTTGGAGTTGCTCACTGTAAACAGTGCTGCTGACATCACACTACCTACTACTACATTTGCTTCATTGAGATGATCCTATATGGCACAGAGTGTCTTTTATTTTGAAAGGAAGTCATGTGAACCTTTGTCCAAAGTTAAAAACGTATTCATATTTTTTTTTTTAAAGTTATTTTCTCTTTATGTTTGATTTATGCAGGAAAACAACAGTTCCTTTATATTTATAAGAATAGTAACAATATAATATATACAAATAGGTGTCTTCTAAAGGGGTAGGTAAGATTTTGCGGTTCCCATTAGGCTGTCGGTGGTGAGAAATTGTCCTGATTGGCTCTTTAAGTGTTGAAGGTTGCAGACCCCTGGTTTAGACATTCAAATTTCTCTTTTGGGATTAATAAATAAAGATTGTAAGTGAAGTTGAACTGAAAAATATAGACAGGATGCAGTAAATCTTCTGTGACCCTAAATGAGCTTTTAGCCTGGCCTCAGCTCCGTTTGGTCCCTCCTGTTTTACTGTTGGACACCCAGCTAAGATTGACAGGGCGAGCGGAGTGGTGGATGAAGAGGTTGTAGTCAGTGGCTGAGACTGCTTCTCCTCATTTACCCTCATCTCTTTCTCTTTCTCTGTCTTCTTTCTCTTTAGTAGGAGTCCTTTACCTAGCATTGGATTTGCTGTTGTGGTAGAACACATATTCCTGTCATTTCCCTTCTCTTCTTTTTTGTGGTGAATGTTTGTTTTCAACTGTGTGAATGGATGGTTGTGAATGCATGGATGTTGTGAATGTGTGCATGTTTATGTGTGCGTCGGGGTCTATCAGGTTTCAATGCCGGTGTTTCCCCAGGCCAAGCGGGAAGACCGCTGGTCTTGGGACCCGGATGAGGAGCGAAAGCGTCAGGGAAGGTGGCAGCAAGAGCAGGAGCACATGCTGCAGGTACACAGTTTACCTTCACGCTGAAGCATGGTGCATGAGTGTGCAAGAACAGGTTCTGGAGCTCAGAGCGAATCAGCCCATGTTTGACCTTCTGTCCTTAACATATATTTGGGTCTGGCTTGGAGCTTGCAAAAAAAAAAACATTTAATAACACTTAAGACAGTTATAACTGAAACACATTTAATTATGCTTTTCACATGAAGTAACGTGTCTACAAGTTCTGATGTAACTTTCTTTGTGTCTGAACATGTCGGCTAGAAACCTTTGCACAGAAAATTACTCTGTACTTTTTGGTAGATGAAAACTGGATTTACTTTAGCTTTACTGTTTGCTTGAAACCTTTTTTGAAAAATGCAATTAGATGAAAAACTTTAAAATTTTTAACCCTACAGTGGATCCTGGATATGTGACGCCTTTACAAGTCATTGAAAATGATATTTCAAAGTTCATCTTGTGAGCACAGCTACACATTCCCTGCTGTGTCCAAGCTCACCCAGAGTTTATTTTTTATTGGCTCATCAGCCTGACCACTAGATGGTGCTTTGAAAGCGCTTGTGCTGCAGTGATCCTGCAGATGTTTTCATCTCACGCATGCGCAGAAGTTTGACTGTTGTTGCTGCTGACCTGATCACCCTCTCTCTCCTCAGACAGTATCCAAAGAATCTCTGCTTGACATCAAACAGACTAGTCTGATGGTCAACTCATGGATTTTATGAATAATGCAAACAACATCAATATATATCATAGTATTGATAATAGAACTGAAATGGTGTTCAGAATAGATTGTTGACAGCCAGTGTGGGGCGTGGCTGAACAGATGCACTCAAACAAATGAAGGTTGGAGTACAGTTGTTGTCATTTTCTGCCGTCTTGCTTGTCTCGTCGTGTGTGTTACTATGTGACTTCTGTCTTTCATTCTTTGAAATTTAAATCTTTTTTTTTGTCGGGTTCCTGCACAAACTTACAGAAAATATGTTCCAGATGGAATTTTTAAGGCCATGGAGTGTGACTTTTCTGAAAGTGTGTGAAAAGTCAGGTGACATATCTGTTTTATAACATTAAGGTTGTGCAGGAATCTGGAACATTCTGCATGGTCCTTGGTCCTCATCTTTAGTCCGCCCTGCACTGCCTGCTTCTTTGTTTTGCCTTAATCCTAAACAACCAAATACCAAACTTGACCAGTCTTCGTTGGCCTCCTTTGTGTATTGTGGATGAAGGTATCCCTCAGAGGTTTTCAGAAACAGAAAAAGACATTTTGAAAAAAATTACAATTTTAAAAGCACAGACTTCTTCATTTTATCTGTTTTCTGTTAAAATCTCCCTAACATACTATTTAGTCCTTCTTTGGTTGAAATTGTTTGCAATATACCATGTGTCTGTTGCTGTGGAAACAGGAAAAGTACCAGCGTGAGCAGGAGAAGCTGAAGGAGGAGTGGGAGAAGGCGCAGAGGGAAGTCATGGAGGAGGAGAGGAAATATCGTGAGGAGGTGTGTGTTTACCCTGAAGGGCAAACCTGATCACTGACAGTCATCAGTCTCATGATTATATGAAACCTTCCTGTCAGAGACTGACTCTGTGGGGTAGAAATGAAAAGAAACGCTCATGTTGTAGCAGTCCAACAGCTAAAAGGTTAAAGATGTTTGCTGTCATGTGAGCACTGACTTAAAAACCTTCACAGAGGCTTACCCTACGTAAGGTAATTGTTGTTTCTTTCCTCCTGACAGGAACGAAGGATACTAGAGGAGACGGTGATGCCACTGACTTCAGCCATACCTTCACCCAGTCAGGGGGAGCTGATGTCCTCCTCTGGGCCTCTGGACACAAGCTTCCAGTCAGAATCTGAGCTGCAACACATACAGGAAGTGCTGGAGGGGCAGGCAGTGAGTACTGCTATTGATTGTGCCTTGTCATATGTGACAAGGGTGAACGTTAACTACAGCCCAGAGCACCACATGAAACAGCAAAGCTCTGCCGCAGTAAAACTGGCCAGACTTCCAGGGTGAGCTGCATGAATGTGCTTGTCTTTTGAATAAAGGTTTTGGGTTAGAATGCAGCAGGTGTTGGAGCTGGTTTCAAAGCAGCTTCACAGTCTGATAGCAGTAGCATCCCCATGTTATTCTTGTGAGGATGCTCAGGCATGCAGTTCTGTTTTATGTGTAGCTAAAACATAAACATTTTAGAGAAAATCTTGAATGACCCAAACTCTAACATTTGAAATTCCACGAGTGGCAAGTTTTCGACAACACAAAAGAGCAGTTCAGTTTGTCTGAAAGCACTTTAAAATATTGTTGTATTTAAAGTAGGATGACCTGATCCGATCACGTGATCAAAAATTGCGCTTGATAACAAAGTTTCAGACTCAACATGACATTTGGAATTGAATGTCTTACCCCAATCGATGATCAGATATGTATTTTTAAATTTTCATCAGCGCTATCTTTGGGAGATTATTTAAAAACCTTCTATAATATATATAATAAATAATATAGTAGTTCAGACGGCTAAATGAGTAAAGAGAAAAATAAATGGATTTTCAATGCAGCACATTTGTTAAAACAGCAAGCATGAATTGAAATGAGCTGAATGTTAAAAAGATGTGAAAGGTGAGCTGTTGGAACATCCTTTTGTTTGATGGCTGACAGAGAACCGCGGGGCGGAACCGGAGAGAGAAGAACGGGATGAGTGTCACCGGCGCAGCTGAGGAGAGCTCCACAGCAGGCAGAAGGTTGGTGAAGGAAGCTTACAGCTCAGATGCTGCTATTACCTAACCTTCTGAGTATGCGCTCAGATCTGTGTCATTTAAACGTCCTCTTTGTCCAAAGGTTTTAGAATAATATGACAGATTTTATATGTTTTCTTCCTCTGCAATCAGCAGCTTGGTGAGTCAGAACAGCACTCAGGCAGCGAGTTCTGGTTGTAGCCTCCACAAGAACCAAACAGCTTTTCCAGACCGATCATCAACTCCAATGAAGCCGTCACATGAGCACCAGGCAGACAGCAGCAGACAGTGCCGGCCTGCTAGAGAGCAAAGGTTTGTTAGGATGAAAAAGTCTGACAAAGATCAATAGGTGCTGCTAAATATTTGTAATGTCAGGTACAGATGATGAAATTGCACATTTCTGTTGTTCTGGTGTTTAGCGTTTTGTCCCTTTGTCAAAAAGGTTGTATGATCTTCTTTTGCGTTGCTGTCAGTTCACCATCTGTCCAGCAGGTGGCACCTTTTGACTGCATTTTCCTCCATAATGCTTCCTCACAGGGATTAACATCATTCATCCTGAGAATGATATGTTAAAAGCATTTCCATTCAAATCATGCAGTATAAAACTATATTTTTAAGACAAAGTAAACTTGGATGTGCACAACATCCTTGAATAGGTTTCACTCTGCTTTCACTTTGGTTGGACTGTGTCTTACTGGCTGTCCCTATATATGCCAGCCCATCATAATAGCACATGTTGCTGTGCATTTCCAGGAGTGACCTAATGGGTACTAACATAGGCCACAGCTCACCAAAGCCTCCTGCAGCATGTCCCTCAGCAGCAGCCGCCGCTCAGCCTCCAGCACCCAGCAGGTACAGCATCACAAAGACCTGCAGCCAGAGGGAGGGGCAGCTTTCTGCATCTGCTTTGTCATTTTCTGCTTTGTTGCTCACATTTCTCCACCGATCTCATAAGATGTAGCACTAAGGCATCAACCCTCCAACCTGCTTGGAATTTCAATGAGGATGGAGAATTGAACAAACAGAGCTTTAACCTCGTTTTTAAACTACGAATTGTATTGTTTTTTTTTTCCTTTGGTGGGAAAATATATATCATTATAATTAACATTAATGTCACTGTTAATCCCAATGTTGTGTTTCTGTTAGAAGTCATTAACTTGAAGAGAACAGGGGGAAAAGTGAAGTCACTGTTTCATGTCTGCATGTTGAGGTTGAAAGATGTTTGTCTGTGCCAGCAGGTCTGTCAGTGGGAAGAAGCTATGCTCCAGCTGTACTCAGCCATTGGGGAAAGGTGCAGCAATGATCATCGAGACTCTCAGCCTCTATTTCCACATTCACTGCTTTAAGGTTGGTGAGGAAGACGAGGCTCATCCATGCAGTCGGATTTACTTCCAAGCACGGATAAAGTGCAAGGAAGCAAGGAAGACAAACACAGTGAAAGGAAGAAGAAAGAAAAACAAAACTGTCTCTTTTTTTGTACAAAAGTACATTGAAACAAAAAGAAGAAACGATGAGTTTCAGACGACTGCTTACATGAAGAACATCGGGGCTGCTCATTGTTCAGTGCTGACGCATCCGATGACAAATACCATTTAGTCACTTTCATTTTCTGTACAATATCAATTATTATTTATTCCAAAAACATGTACAATTATCATTTGAGCATATTTCAGGTTGAGGGTTTTTTCCCCTGCCCTCAGCTTCAATGTGTCCACACAAAGAGCTCATCCCCCTCCTGTGCTGAACAGACTTTAGTTGACTGATGTTGTCAGCTGAACTGGCCTTTTTGATCCTGTGGAGACATCCTGAAGCTGTTTTCTGCTTCTCTTCCGTCACTGTCAGTGTCTGCTCTTCACTGATATGCTGAACCTGTGGCTTTTTGAAGGACCACATGCATCGTCTTTACACACAAACCTCTTCAAACTTCCTGACTCAAACTTTTCCAAGCACAAAATGACGAAGGAAGTTTTGACAGAGAAAACAGAGGCTGATCTTGTTTGAAAATATCTGCTTCATTTCTCTGATCAGCCTTCAGAGATCTCACCTCTGAAGTCTAAAACACACGCTAGCATCTCTGGATATTTAATCAACTAATAATGGTATTCTTCATTTATAATGAAACACTCTCACTTTCTGGTTTTGGACCTGAGAGCAAAAGAATCAGTCATCTTCCAGCATTTGTAAATATGTTGTGTTTTCTCCGTTTAGTGTGGTGTGTGCAAAGGCCAGTTAGGTGACACAACCACCGGCACCGACGTCCGGATCCGAAACGGCCTCCTTAACTGCCACCAGTGCTACATCCGCTCCCGCTGTGAGTCTCCTCACACATGCCATCCTCTGTTTTGATGCTTTTACTCCCATCGTACTGCCTGTGAGAGTTTTCATGCTCCTGTTGGGCACATGTTCACACATAATTATTAACAGTGATTATAAATGTAATTATACATTTTTCATTTCAAAATGAGCATGTTTTCTTTTGTTGTAGCTGTGCATCCTTTAACATCCGATCTCTGAATTCTTTCTCTTTTCTCTCTTTCTGGTTATTTTAGCGGCCGGACAGCCAACTACATTGTGATGCTGAACTGGAAAGCATGGAGTGTAAAGAAGAAACTCATCCCAGTTTAACCAGATTATCTGCAGCGTGTCAGGATGTTTGCCTCCCCTGCAGCACGATAACCACAAATAATTCATGATGTTAAAAAACGGGGGTCGAGGGCAGTTGACCATTCAGGAATATGTATGATGTGTTTGTGTCATTGGATCTGTGGGTCACATATGGATTTGATCGTGTGCAACCACGTTTAAGTACACAGAAAGACAGATGTCACTCTGAGACTGCCATGTTGGAAACAAAGTCATTAGCAGGTTTCGTCAAACTACAGTGGCTTAAGATGTTGAGAATCCCAGAACCACAACAGCAGCATGTTGTTCTGAATTAGAACAATAATAAAGTTTCTTTTCTGTTAGGATGAAACACTTTTTGCAGAAGAGAAACAAAGGACAACCTGAATTTTTTAAGTCTCTACTGACTGGAGCTGACAGTTAAAAATTATTTTAATTCTCTTTTATCAAATAATAGATTCAAAGATACAGAAGCTTCATTTAAAAGGTGCAAAGTTTTCACTTATCACTGACTATTATATGTGAAATGCAGTTGTAGATTTGTAACCTCTCCTGTAGTGCGAAGGAGCAGACTGGATGCAGGATGCTTTGAGCTGTTTCTGTACTTCTGCTTGGCAGCTGTTTGCTGCTCCTCCGGGACCAGTTTGGAAGGATTTTGATGTGCCTCCCAACTCGGTGTTTGTTTATTATTTTTGTTCTGAAGTAATTTATTTGGTCAAAATCGCACTAGACAGATGCAAACAGTCATTTGCAGTCCTTCATTACTTGACTTTTAGGTAATGAATATTGTTCATAACAAAGCCCCTACTGTGAAACCACCAGACAATTCCAGAGTGAAGCTGTGATAGCAGCTCCCTCATGGAATGGCTCCAGCGCAGAGAGAAAAGTTACATATTCAGGTGTGTGTCAACTCACAGGACTTTAACTTTCTTGAATTCTAATGATTTTGAGCAATTCAAGTGTAATAAACATCATCTTTGTTGTCTTTAAGAGCAGGTCTGACTGTAAGTGTACAAAAAAGTGGAGTAAAAAGCAGAAAAATGTGGGTTTATCCTAAATATGTCTCCTGTGAAGTTCGTTTTTCACTTGAAAATTTCGTTTGAAAATATTTGAAAAGACAAAGGGATCCCCAGATATTTCATTTAGTTACACTACAAGGTCAAATGGACACGTGCCAGCATCTGCTGCATCAATATTCACTCTGAATAAAAACTAAAAACAATGGCTTTCAGCTTCACATTTAACTTGTTTTTTTTTTGTGAAAAATGTTGATTTACAAAAAGCTGCATGTTTAAGCTAAAGCCAAAAGAATTATTAACCTGGCTCTCCTTCTGCTGCCCTATCTGCGTCCTCCAGCAGGGGTCCTCTCTTTCATCTGCTGTTCTTAAACTTTGGTTCTGGTTGTGTATATTATCTTACTCCTTGTTTAGTAAAAATACATCTTAGCTGCATCTCCTGTGGTGGAATCTTTGAGACCTATTCCCTTCACAGGATAGTGGAAAATGAGCATGGTTTGTGGTCTGTTCTGTATTTATTGTAGAATGTACCTAAACACTATTAAGAATGTAGGTTCATTTGGTGTTTAAATGCATTAGCATTTGTTATGACATATTTTATGTTTATAAATAAAATGTCACAAACTAGTTTGGTCTCTGAATTTCCATTTTGCTAACCATGAACAAATGGATTTCTTCTTAAGGAAGGGTAAATAGCTGCAACATCATGCTTTTTATCCTCTCTGACTGACAAATAACCCAAAGCAAAAGCTTAAACGTAAAAAAGCCTTTAGTTGTGTTGACTTCATCTGGGGCGAGCTCAAACTTTAAACAGAGCAGATGCATGAGTGGCTAAAAAGAGAAATCAGACCTGACTTTAACTCTAGAATACTATCAAATATGGATGTGATTATAAAGGAAATACAAGAATAGACCTACTTTGGCAAATCTATGTGACTATGTTTACATAAAATGTTTTGAGTGATCTCTTAAGCTGCTGAGCCGGCTGAAAACTCTGGTTCTAAAAAGAATAAATATCCTTTGAATTCTTTTAAATGTGGCCTTTAATCCTATTTTTACTTGGGTTGTAATGTGCATTAAATTATCGACTTCACGTACACTTCTCAATGTTTTTAATTATTTTTGCTTTGAATTTAAAAGTACCTGAGCACTTATTCATATAAGGACCCTCCTAAAAAAGGAATCTCTTCTTAAAACGTGTTGCCAACCGCATCAACACGAGAGTTCAGAATGCTGGAGCTGCCCTTGGTGCTGAAACGTCCGGCCTGTTCTGAGCGCAGTACAGCACACAAGATTTCCACGGTAGTATAGACATTTACAAAACAGGAGTAGGAACAGGAGGCTGGTATGATGGTCCGCACTGCCGCCTCACGATAAGAAGGTCTGCTTAGAATCCAGACGTCCTCGCACAGTCCAAAAACATGCTTCAAAGGTTGACGAGTGACTAAAACGGCATTTAACTGGATGAGCGTGTGTGTTGTCTGTCCTGAACAGGTGACATGTCAGTGTCCCCCTTTTGCCCTGAGGTTGCTGGGAGAAGCTCCTGCGCGACGTGATCCTGCGCGAGACTAAAGGAACAGAGGATGAAAGGAATCATTTCAGCCGTTTTCCTCCTCAAAGAAAACAGGACACAGACAGGCTGAATTATTCATTTTTTATCATCAACAATCATTTCAATGGTACACCTGGAAAACTATGTGCACATGTAGAAATATTTCCTTCTTAAATATAAGCATTCATTACCTACATATAAATAACTGTCGGATCGTGGACAAAGAATGTTACATAATGCTCACAAATTGGGAAGGAACTCATTGTAAAATCAGACAAAGAGACAACATGCAAATCATATAGAAATAAATACAAACTTTGTATCATCTCTTTTTTTAAAAGCCAAAGTAAATCTTTTCAAGGGGATTACGCAAAACATCAAAAAGACTTCATGATCGATCTAGAGGGAGTCTGGCCTATGGTTCAACTACAGGAGACAGTTATACTTATTAACACTATACAGTTGGAGCCACAAAACACCGCCGTAGAAAGACACACAAAACAAGAGTTCATGTCGGGCGAACATTGCAGTAGTTTGTGCCATTTTTCCTCGCGGAAATCAACGTATTAATATCGATAATTGAAAGAAACTAAACTGAGAGCAGCTGAGAAGAGAAAAGGTGAGCAGAGGCGACGGCCACGCGGCAGCAGAGCGCGCGGCAGCGGAGCGCGCGGCAGCGGAGCGCGCGGCGCTCATCTCTGCAGAGAGGGACGGATGCTCCGTCGGACTTCACCGCGCTCCGCTGTTTGGTCAGTCACGTGATCCATGTGTTTTTCAAGCCCGTGTTAAAAGCGTGTTTCCCGTACCTGTCACGGCTGGAAAACAGAAGACATCTGCTCTTTAGGAAAATGTGTTCTCAGGACAGCATGACTCGCTATGATGGAATATTTTTACAGGAAAACCGTTGACCACAAGAACCATCGCAAGGCAACAAAAAAGAACTGAAATAAACCTTATTGGTCTTTTTCTAACGTTGCTTTATTGCCCTTCTTGGGCGATTGCTTTTTCAGTCTCGGGGGGAGGACGGGTGGCTGTCTCTTTCTGCCGCCTCTGTGAAGCTGCATTAGAACATGCTGGTCTTCACTAACGTCGCTTTGGCTCCGTTCTGTCTTTGCAAAGACGACAGTACACTTGCGAACGGCCCCCCCAAAGAGTCCGGGATGGATGTGATGGTACCAGGCGCCGTGGCCCAGCCTTGGCTCTGTGCTGTCACCCCCATGCCAGTGGAAACGGAGGTCTTCGCCTGGTCCAGCTGTCCGCCCCCGGTGGTGTTGACTTGTCCGGTAGTGGGGCTCGGTCCGCTGCAATTGGAGGTGGGGACCGGGTTCGGTCCCGGTCCTCCTGTGCTGTCGGGGTCGGTGGTTTTGGCGTCTTTGCTGTCTTCGTCCCTGGAGTCGGCCTTCTTTCCAGAGTTGGACTTGGCGGCCGCGGCGGCCGCTGCAGCTGCGCGCTCCTGCTTGCGGAATTTGGCGCGGCGGTTTTGAAACCACACCTGCGTAAAAAGAAAGAAGACTGAGATCCAGATCGTGCTCGGGAGCAAGCGGCTGGTCCAAAGGGAAAAGGGGGTTTCATGCAGATGCGCTCACGGAGGACTGGTTGAACGTGACTGTCACAAACAGCGTTTCATCTCGTTTCTGTGACTAAAATGTTACCGTGGATGAAGTGACATCACGTTCCTCCAAGTCCACTCGTGTGTAGGCTATCTGGGCATGCAGGAGGCGTGTGTTGGCGGCGGCGTACCTGCACTCTGGCCTCGGTCAGATCGATTTTGAGAGCCAGCTCTTCTCTGGTGTAGATGTCCGGGTAGTGAGTCTCAGCGAAAACCCGCTCCAGCTCCTTCAGCTGCGCGCTGGTGAAGGTGGTCCGGATGCGCCTCTGCTTCCTCTTCTCGTTCAGTCCGCCGTGATCCGTGAAAAGTTTGTAGGGAACTGTAACACAAAGGACATCTTCGGCTGTCATGTCATGACGGTGCGGGGGCTTGATGCTGTCAAACAGTAGAAAATTCAAAGGGAACATTGGATGTAAAATCCAGTTAAGGACGCGGGGCTGCAGCTTCACGCGGCGCTACATCGGATTATCTGGGAATAAGTTCCGAACTGATAACGCCGCTGACCTGTGATGCGCTTGATTGTGATGTTAAACTAATTGTTGCTCCTCGGATTGAAGCTGGAGTTTGAAAACTTGTCATATTGTTGCCGTCCACCCCGCTTGTACTGTAACTCCAGGTCTGCGTCAATAATGAGCTTTAGTCTTTGGTTATCTAATTATTTTCGAAGCTTTATGTCTCATTGCAAAGTAAATAAATTATGCCTATCATTTTGGCAGCTTAAGATAATTCTGTTGGCGGTTTTGGGTGTGACTGGGATAGTATAACCCTATAACCGAATTACGGCTCGCCTGCAATCGCTTCTAACGTGATAAATTCTTTCATTTGTGTAAGCAAATTTCGTTTGGTAAATACTAAACACATTTCCATTTTCAAATGCAATCAAGGCGTCCTATAATACACCGTGTCGAGGCTCCGGCGCCGCTGCTTACCTGCGGCGTACGGGCTGCTCTGGTGGTCTCGCAGGGTCCCAAGGCTGCAGGACCCCGGCGTTAGAGACGGACAGCCGGAGGTGGCCCCGAAAGTGGTCCTGATGGGATTGTACTGAAACCCACTGGCTTGACTGCACGAACTGAAGTCCGCATAGGCCGATGCCAAGCTCGACGTGTCCATCCCGGCCATACATGACTCGTAGGCAGAGGAATTTAGGTAAGAATACTCCATTTTATACATTTGAGAAGGCTCTGTAGAGACTGAGATCTGCACTTCCCTGGAAAAAGGCTCAGACTGAAGTTCCCAAAAACGGGCAGGAAGAAAAAAACTAATGACAGTAAAAAAGAGGAGAACTCGCTCAGAGTCGGGGAGAGAGGACTTGTTTGGTTTGGACTGGTTTTTAGGGCGGCTGGACGGTGGGTAGATGTTCACTGCTCAGCGCCTGCTCCAAAACTGGCCTCCTTTATAAGAACCTAGCCCTGTTTTATGAAAAGCCCCCTAAGAGCCGCCTAGCCCGAGGTCTCTAGAGCATATAGTCCTCATAATAAACTTGGCTCTTTCCGCTTGGACAATAGCAAAGCGTTTGGTCTTATTGCTAGCGCTTTTTTACATGACAATAACTCATCAGTCTATTGGGCTGGCACTGGGGGCCCGGGCTGTCCAACCTCCCTATCATTGATCCCCTGCATCTCTAATTAGAATTTAATACCACGCCATTACGCACCCCTCCGCCGCCGCCGCCCACCCCTCTACCCATCCACCCCACTCCTCTCCAACCACCATCTTGCCCTTTAATTCAATCACACCACTTGGAAATAATGAAAGTTGGGTGACGATTCTCCCTGATCCAATTTTCTCCAAGCTTTTAAGCCTTTTAAGCGACCGTATACCTTGGGCAGGATTTCACAGAGTATTCCCCCTCTGCCTCTTCTTTCTGCCCGTCTGCTGCATACTTTCTTTCCCCCTCACCGTCCTCACGGCTGTTTTCTGCACGGAAACACGTTCACTCCTCTGACAACAGTCTGGACGCGAAGATCTCGCATTTGACGCAGTCGTTTCTTCCTGAAAAAAAAAAACATTTGTATGTTTGTCTTTGCTCAATATTCCAAACCTCGTCCGTCCTGCAGCGGACTGACGGTTGCAGGTCTGACTCGTGCATGCGCGCATGCAGGCGCGTGCACAGCAGCCACCGCCAGGCCTCAGTTTCTGGTTTTTCCATCTTAAAATTCCGACAAAATTGAACTTTAGTTTTATTCAGTCAAGCAGATCTCTATTGATAAACGTCCCATGTCCATCAAACCACCGTCATCTCTTCTGCTAAACAGGACGGCCGTCCTCTGCTGCTCTTGCACAGCAGCGTCTCTTCTCAACTTCCGGGTGTGTTTTATGATTCCAATGAGTTTATAATTCTATTTATTGCTTTCATTATTCCGTTTATTTGCCAAATAACATCTTTCTAATGAAAGTAACGAAGTGGCGAGGCAGTCATCGGACCTCGTATGCTCTCAGTATTGGCTGAGTGCTTAATTTGGTTTGTGTAATAGGTTTGTTCCTCTGCTGTTCTCCTTTTTTCCTTGATCTCTCTCAAAGATGCGGCTTTTCCTCCGAATCACCGGAGCAGGAGCAGCTGGACGTTGTGCGGAGCAGAGGAGAAACCTCCATCCGAATGGCCGTATTGGCAGTATTTCATTATTTCAGCATTTCAGTATTTGATTATTTCAGCATTTCAGT
>BSAI01000038.1:4704818-4730323 GCA_036245035.1 Adrianichthys oophorus | reverse complement strand
GGATATGTGAAAGGTTGCAAACATTAGCTGTGGTCTTAGGCGTTCCTAACTCTTTGAATCAATGCTGGAGTCACTGTTTTAGGAGTTGTTGAGTTTGATTTTAAGTAACATCATAAGTATGAACAAAGTATTGTCATGTCAGAGATACGTTTTAGCTGAAATATTTCTGAAAAACGGATGCTTTGAACTTCCATCATCATTCTTTTGTTCTCTCTAAATTACTGCTCTTGTTCTTACTATGAACTGTACATGTAAACCTTATTAGGTTAAAAGTTAAAGTGCAAAATGACATTCAGTGCTGTAATTGAGATGCTTGTGTTTTCCTGCTAGATTTCAACAGCAGAAAAGTATCCAGAGCTGAGGGACAATTTCCTTTAAAGAGGATCCTGAAATCCTCATACGTCATTCTGGGAGAAACTTCTTATTACTAAACTGTATATTGGACAAGAAGAAGTCAACTTCCTTGAATTACAAACACACTCTGTCACCGCTGCTCTTCCTCGGAGAAGCCATCTATATTGACAAAAGAGGGTGATTTATATTGCCACGACCACCGTCCAATGGCAGAGCTTGTTGATCAATCAAACCTAATTTGATTGGATTGAACCCTTAAAGAACAGCCAGATGGGAGCCATCAGAGTCTGTTTGTTCACTGCAGACTCTGATTCACTTCCTGTTCCCAGAAGGTCACTCTGGACTCTGAAAGATGATGCTGCACCACATAGCTGCAAGAAAAACAGACAATGTTTGGGCTAAGATCAATAAATACTGACGGTAAATGAAAACAGGACCCTAATTAATAATGTTTTCAATGTTTTCCTGAGGTTCTTGTTGTAAGCTGACTTCTCACAACACACTTTGATCTGCTACACAATCTAACATATTTTTCAGTATTTTGCATGTTAATTAGTAGTTCAATACAAGGTTTATTTTTGTAACTAACGTGACCTGCTGTTGCTCTGCACTCAGTAATTGTACCTCTACATATTCATGTGTTTTGATTGCATGTACACAGTCCCGCACACATCCTGCTGTCAGAAAATGCTCCTGATGCTGCACTTTTCACTCCTCCATCAGAAATATTTGTTGAATCTTTTCAAGAGAGACATATTTGGATCCCGTCTGGAAAGGTAATCACAGCATCATAGATACAGAACAGCGTCTTTTTCTGGACATGACAGGGAGGTAGCCGTGATTGTCTGAACATCGTTAGTGATTGGTCACACTGATAACATTAGAGTTGTTCAGTTTCAAAGCCTCTGCAGGTCATTTTTAATGCTTCAGTGCACAAAGTGAGCTTCATAACAAGTTTGTGTCAAACTTGACTGTCACGCTCAGAGTCCTGACCCTTACTCCACTGATTACCTGAGGAGAAGTCAGAACATAGTCTGCAACTTGAGCTTTCTTATCTGTGTCTGACCTCCTGAATAAGGAACTTATTTCATATTAAAGAGTTTAAACTGTTTACATTTACACAACGTTTTAAAGAAAACACCTAAAAAGATATTTACAAAATTGAGAAAGAACTGTCTCACAAGAACAAGATTCATTGGGATAGGCCCCAGCATCCCTGTGGCCCTGTTGACTGTTTTCAGGTGTGGCTTGCTAAATGGTGGTGCCTGCTGATTGGACCAAAGCTGATGGAGGCAGACTGTAAATTGCGTCCCTTCAATCCTGGAGGAGATAGCTCAGCAGCACAGGATTCAGCTCAATGATCTGCTGCGCTTTGTGGCACATTTAGAAATGGTTGTTGTTTTGTCATCAATGTCACTTGTGTTTCAGTGTAGCTGCAGGAGTGAACTTCCATTTTCTTCACTCTCTTTTTTTCTGTTTATATTAGTCCAAGGAGTTAAGTGCTTGTCATCATTATTCTAGTCTTTGGTTGTGTATAGGAGTGCTTTGTTGACCCTGAAGCCTTTTTGCTTCACCTCTATGAGTTATAGTTGTCTATGATGGTCATTCCTGGAAATGAATGTGCCTTATGGTTGGTTAGGTTTTAGAGAAAATTTTTCTGACTTTGATTGCTGGTCAAACGTCTGGGATGCATTTGCTCTCCAAAATTCTACAGACAAAGAAGATAAAAGTTTTTGGAATTTTTATTGTTGGCACATTAAAAAAAGGGCAAAAGTTCTTCTCAGGTTTCAACAAGATCGCCATAAGACTGTGGCACCAGCTGATCAAAAAAAACCAAACAAATAAAACCACACACACACACACACACACACACACAGAAGGGAAACTATCTTTAAAACATAATCAACGCTCAACGCTCAAGTGTAAAATAAATGACTTGGGTTGGCAAGTTCTTCATGCAAAATGAAAAGCCGCCGTTCAGTTAGCTTTCATCTTTATGCTTTGGTTGTTTTTTCACCCAAAATACTGCATGAGTACAGGGGTGTGATCTACGTATAAAAAGCAGAGGGTACAGTACTGAGAACTTCACCTTAAAAAGCAATAAGTTATAGTTTTTAGTTACACTGCCCAAGAAGTATTTTAGTTAGTAACTCAGTTATCTAAAAAGTAATTAGTTACTTACTGCAAGGTTAGGTTCCTGCAAACATAACAAATATCTTAAGTGCATTCATTCAATGATTTGTGTCACAGAAACAAACATACGTTTCTAGTATGCTGGCACACTTCTACCAACGAAATGATGTTGTTTAAATATAATTGAAAGAGACAGGATTGAAGTGTCGAAATGTCAATATTTATTTACCAGAATTATCACACAAAAACCCTGCAAGAAACAAGCAACAATTTTACATAAAAACTGCATAAAAATAAAAAACTGATGTTGTAATGTCCGATAATCTAAAGTGGACTTCATACCTGCGCTGAAGGATACCCCGCCCTTGGCTGCTCGCACGAGTGAAAAGCCACAACAACGTACTCAGCAGGTTACAAGTTTATTGTTGCTAACGAGGGACTAGTAAACACACGTACAGGTGGATGTTGCAGTGTGTGTCACTGAAGAACTACACACACACTCACCTGTACATCCCCGACAGGCATCCCCTCCTCCACTGACCCTTTTCACTGTGATGGAAATCTAAAACCTGAACTTTTTCAGCCAAAGAAGATTATATGACACAACATTAAGCTCTTATAGCCTGGACCACAACAAGAGCCAAGTCACTCGTTTCATTTGTTTAGCTAAACAAATACCAAGGAGGTTCTCTGTACCAAAGCAGATGGCTCATCTCTGAGCTTTTTCCCCGCCATGTCATTTTTAACCATGCATCATCCCTCCTCTGCTTCCCCTGTGGAAGCTTGATGTGACAAATAGCTGGATCTGCACTTTTCTGCAGCAAAACCAGCATGCCTCTCATCATCAAAGGGAGAAAATTTGATCAGAACACTCCCAGAATCCCTTGGCTGCCTGATGATGAATTGGCATATTAAGAACAATGTTTATGCATCAGGCTTGCACTCCTTGGAAAGTGACAGTAAATTGCTTTTCAGACAAATCTTTGGTCTGGGATTCCATGTGCTGACAATAAGCTGAGCTTTCTTCCTGGATGCCACGTGTTCCAAGAAACCTCACCCAATATAATCCCTGGTATTTGCTAAGATTTGCCAAAGGGTTGTAATGAAATGAGTGGATTTCAGCATTTTACCCAGAAATAAGAGACTATATGTTTAGCTGAAGCAGAACAACAGCGTTAGCAGGCATCCTTCATGAAGTGTCTTTTTTTATCTTCATCAGGGTCAATCACAACAAATAGAAGTACATGTTGTTTAGAAAACCCCCCCAAAAAAACTTGATCATTTTTGTGATCAGTCATCACTTGAACATTTTACAAACATGTCTTTGCCTTTGAATGCATTGTCAGATGTTATAGTAAAACGAGAATTCAATTGTTCATTACGGCTTTAAAACGGTCTTTTGGTCTGGCTTGTTCAGGTTCAGATTGAAGCCTCTGAATGAAAATCAGAAGCCCTGGGCTCAAATAGCACAACATAGAGAAGTCATGGGGAGACATAGCAGGAGCAATAACTCTAATGGGATCAAGAAAATAACTCTCTGAATGGAGGTGAGATGAAAGCCTGAAATCAGGCTTTGTAGGCTCTGGCAGAGGTGACAGCATGATGAAGTTTCTATTGGATTTCTTGAAAGTGGAAGCAAAGTAACCTTAAACCACCACTACTCATGTGTGGAATGTGAAATTGATAGGCAGTATGAGTTCCTCAGGTAAATCTTACTTTTCCAGGGTGGATGAGAATGAAATCCCAAATCTTTAAAACTGAACCAATTAGTCAACATTGTCTTGAAAAAGTACAGATAGAGACAGTTTTTGGTGACTGAAAGATAGTAAAAACATGCAGGACCCCAAACATGTTTGACACTTGATTTAGCAACCCGGTGCTCTGAGGACTGTCTGCTAAACGGGCTAAATGACTTGTACATTCCATTAAGAGCATTTCCATTTGATGAACAGGCAGTATGGGCTCTTTAGACAGAACATACCAAACACTGAGTGGACAAGATGCAAATAGACCAATGGAGGACGCTCAATGTGATTTGTAAAAACATCAAACTGTTTCATGTCCACATGCAGCACATAGAAACATGCTGGAGCTAGCTGCTGCTGCTCTTCTGCTGACATTTAGACTTCTTTGCTGGAGCTCTGCAGTGTTTGTATTCAGCTCCTCCTGTGACACCAGGGTGACATTTCATTTGTGACCTATGCCTGCTCTAAGCTCATGCTTAATACTGTTTGTGCCTGTTATTCATTACTGAGAAAATGACATTTTTTCCCTCAGATTTTAACCAAATGGCACATTCATACAGTTTTATTCTCTTTATCAGGAGTCTTAAAAATATCCAGGTAATCACATTGTGTGACTTTTAAAGAATTGTATAGTAAAAGTGTGACAATTTGCAAAATCTTTGATGAAAAAGTACTTTCCCCGCTGTGTTTATCATCATGCAAGTTAGTGTTGTTTCTCAACAGTTGAATATTTTTGCTGTGTTCTTATGTTTTTTCATAATAAAAAAATCTATAAGCAGTTTAAAATGACCTGAAGGTCATTGTTCTTCCACAAAGAATCCAAACATGTTTGTGTCCAACATCAGTTTGGGATTGTTTGTGAAATATTATATAATGAGATTTTAATGACTTTTGTGTAGTGCTCTTTTTCTATTTGAATCTCTGCAGTGCTTTATGGTATTTTATTTGCTTTTCTGTAAAGCGCTTTGTGTTTCAGCAGAATGAAAGGCGCCATACAAATAAATCAAGTTAGATTTTTTTCACTTAGCAACATTTTGAAGACCTTGAAACCAGAAAGGATGTAAAGATTGATTTGTGAACTGACATCCTGAGATAGGTTCATGTCTGAGCTAACAACCAGCAATGGAGCTCTATCAGTTGAAGTTTTCTCAGAGATCGGGTCCGGCTTTGACCATCTCCATTTGTCAGTTATTGTCTTTGTTGAACAACAGATTCAAAGTTGCAGTATTGGAAAATGAGAAAAAAAAACATTTTTTTACGTAACTGAGCAGCCAATCAGCATGTTTTTCTTAATGTCTTTAAAGCACAGCTATTTTTATTCCTTCACCAAACAAAAACTGTTAAAAGAGTAACTGTCATTTCTGATCTGCTGTTGATCTGTACTGTCAGTCAGTCTGAAGGGACGTCTTGTTTATTGTATGTTTGAAAGCAATCACAAAATGCCCACTGATTTGCAAACGCTGTTCATCCGCCCTCTCCTTCCTCTGCCTGTGTTTGCAGGTTTGCATCTGAATCAGGGGGCTGGTGGGGGCCCAAGTGCTCAGCCACGTGGACCAGATTGATGTCATTGTCTCGGCACACTGACCTTTGCTGTAATACCCACGGCAGACATCACAAACTCTCACATCAATTTAGTCCAATTGGATGTGGCATGTCTTGGATAACTCAATTTGTGGAGAAATGCACCTGTTTCTGCTTTCCCTCCCTATAGATTTCCTGAAGGGGAGGGGGCTGGAGAGTGAGGGGAGGGCTTTTGGAGAGTTTCATTCCTGCCCCCCTACCCTTCCCTAAATGCTCACCCATATGCACAAACTTCTTTCTCTTTCTCTCAGCTCTTTTCCCTTGGTCATACTTTACAGCTGTAGTGCCTTTGCGGCAGCACACACCCCTGTACTCTCTTCACGTGTGTGTGTGTGTGTGTGTTTTCCGAGGTTTGTGCAGAGCGTCTGGGAGGAGCAGAAGGAGATCCATTAGCCTGCTGGTAATTAGATTACAGCGACGTTAAAGGGGGATGTGAATTTAAACAGCCAGTAGAGAGAAGAAGAGGAAAAGTTGGAGGTGTTATTAAGGTTGTTCATTACTCATATGCTTCTCTGTGTTTTCCCTATGTGTGTGCGTGTGTGCGTGTGTGTGTGTGTGTGTGTGTGTGTGTTCGTGCAAGGTCACTTTTAAGTGCAATATTTGGATTCCAGCAGCTGTACAGCCTGCTCAGCTTTTTGGACATTTTGCAAAAGTCACTTTAAAGGTGAAGCCTTCCTGGTTCAGATTCAGGTTGTGTTTAAGGAAACGCAGGAGTCTGCTTCACATCAACGAGTGCTGTCATTAAGACAAGAATACATTTCTGTGTAAGCTGTGAAAGGTGAGAAATCTGTGTTGGGATCTGAGCATTAGAGAATGAGGAGCAAGCTGTGAGCTGAGACTCCATCTGAGTCTTCTGTTCACAAAAACAAACACATCCTTGATCAAGCATCAAGGTGAGGATGTGGATTTATTTACACATCACTGAAGATCTGTACACAATGTAATGCCCTAATACAGCTCAAACACATTTACAATGGCAACACAAAGTGAACAATGTCCCACATATGGTGTTTGTTCATGAACTCGGCAGGAAATCTGACATTTTTGTCTGTGGTGCAAACATGACGTTTTAAAGTCAAAAAGGTGTACCAGTCATGTCACCCAGAATTGTTTGGGTAAAACCTTCACATTTTTTTGGATAGCAAAGAAAGCTGAAGACATAAATGGAGCTTTCTTGATAAGTTAAATTTGCTGAGTAAGATTTAACTGAAGAACAGTGTTTGGTATTATTTAAAGCTTTGCAGCACATGAACAACTTAAAGACAGCAAAAGGTCAAAAAACAGCTTCAACTTCAGTAGGCGGGCTTGAGTATAAAGGGGTGTTTTTAAATAGCACTGACAGGTAATCAAGTGTTATTTTACAGGCACATTTGTGTTTGTATTCAGGGATGTTTGAGTACTTTTAAAACAGACTGGGAAGCAGCAGTGAAAGTAGTGCTAAAGCCTGTTCAGGTGAAGTCTTGATGGCTCAGTGCAAACAAAGAAGCTGCCGCGTCACAGACACACATTCATATTCCAGCACTTACAGAGAA
This sequence comes from Adrianichthys oophorus, assembly GCA_036245035.1. Taxonomy (NCBI): domain Eukaryota; kingdom Metazoa; phylum Chordata; class Actinopteri; order Beloniformes; family Adrianichthyidae; genus Adrianichthys; species Adrianichthys oophorus. The sequence goes on along the minus strand of BSAI01000038.1, from coordinate 4,722,978 downwards.
ATTCTTTTTTTTTTTGTCCTGAACAGTTTCAAAGCAGTTTTTTTATCAAGTGCATCGTCTTCTTGGACTTGTTTTCTATGAACTTGGAAATGCCTCACAGCATTTCAGTCATGAATAAGTCTGTTTCATGTTTTCATATTTTTACCTGTAGGAAACAAAAGGCATCCTAAAATTCACGTGCTTGGAGTTTTCTTAAAGTGTGTGACGCTCTGTTGTGGCACAGAAAAATGGCTGTTAAATTTACATTTGAAGGCCTTATAGATCTCGCCTGCTATTGTATTGACAGCTAAGTCAATAAGCCAGCAGGGTAAAGACAAACCTAACCTTCCTATTCACTTACCATTGACTGGAGTGCAATCTTCTGAACAACACAACAGAAAGAGCACGGCGTGTTAAAATACTTCAATGGCTGACATGTCACCATGTAGACAGTCTTCCTGTGATCAGCCTTAAATCAGCTGTTTCACCTTCCACAGCCACTGCCCACCAAGATTGTACTTTTCAATGACAGATGCCAAGCTGTTCTTTGTGAGATTGAATTCTGCTGGTCGCAATCTCCAAATTATTGACTTTTCAGCATTTTGTCTAAAAATCACAATTGATCAGTTTTAATTCAGTCAAGAAAAGGAAGTCAGGAAATTATGTCAGCATTCTTGCAGTCATGATTCTCCTTAATGTCTGTTGGTGTAAGATTTGATCTTACTTTATGTCATTTGGGCTTTAATGCTTTTCCAAAAATGCTTTCTAAAATGCATTTTTGTGTTTAGCTGTAAAAAACACTTTTATTTTTTTAATCATTAATCCCTCTGGTTTCACTTGACATACTTGTGCATGCGGACTTCTGTCAGCGAGCAAAGGGAACTGTTGTTTGCATGTGTGTTTGTCTCTGATCTTTAGTGTCATGTTGGGTAACACACTGAAACACCTACCTTGTAAACTCAGATTTGGCTGCCATGGTTGTCATTCACTCTCTAAATTCTGGGATGTACATTTAAAATAAAAAAGAATCATAGTCAGTCCAAACTCCTTGATTTTAGGCACAAACTAAATTGTCTTTCAGGAACACAAACCTTCACCCTATCAGCCAATAACAGCTTGTACCAATCTGCTCGAGAGAAAACATGCCATGACCTCTTTAGTTAAAGGTACACTTTGTGTCTGTTCAACCATATACAGTTGCTCTGCAGAGTTGCAATCATTAAAAAACGACAAATATTTCCCTATCAGTTTGTGTACACTTTGAAAAAAACACTGGAGCCTGAACTGTATTCCTGAAACACAGGAATTGTTTTAAGCTTCAGTATTAAATGATTTCACTAATATTGAATAGCGGTAAGCTTACTTTGTTCATTTAAACTTGTATAGGTAATAAATCATGAAAACAATGAATCCGTTCCTTAATAGAAAATGTTGATTTAAGCAAAATAAATGGTTTTTGGGCAGCTTTGCAGTTCTGGTCTAAAGGGCACAAGGTTAAACCAACAACCAACCAGAGGGTGAAAGTCCAGGAAAAAGACAACAGCTCAGCTGGAAGCATTTTAACTCTGCAAAACTCATTTGTTAAATTGCTCAAAGTTTATACTAATTTTGTGTTTTGCAGGTTTCTTTGTAAATGATGTTGTCAGGTGGAAATAATTCAGAGATGACTGGACAAAGATGTAATCTGGCCTGAATATGCATTTAGCATTTAACCAGCAAATGACTGCCTCCTACTGGATACCTGTCAACATTATTTTAGTTTTTTTCTGTCTGAGAAAGCCATCTTCTTTGTGTCCTAGAATATGTTGCAGCTGGACTCACAAGGAAAAGGACAGTCTCAGGACTCGTTTTTTAAGAGTAAAGAGACAGCGCCTTGTAGTTCAAAGTCTGCTTTTTTCTGTAAACATTTAATATGGGATTTGCAGCTAATTTGATGGTTCTAACAAACCCCAAAAATGTAATTTCACTGATTAAGTCAATTGTATGTAAACGATAAAAACACATATTTTTGTCAGTTATCAGCATTCCAGGATTTTGTTTAGTTTTATAACATTTCTAGAGGAAGCTACACATGTCTTTAATCAAATTCAGGAGTGGCATCATTGGTTAGCCTGGTCAAAAGACATATGTGCCATAAGCTAACAGAAAAAGGTTGAAAAACCCTGAATTCTTGACATACACCACAAAGAATAAATACTGTAGTTTAAGGGGTCCCAACAATGAACCATGTGGAACACCACATGTTACACTCATACAATCAGAGCAATCGGCCTCGCTTTGCAGTTTCCAGCAGCAGAAGTCACATCATCTTGTGGAGAATAACACTTTATTGAAACAAAATGTGACTATTGGAATTAGATTTTAGAATCACAAATAAATTGTGGCACGAAATATCTAATCACAAAAATGGGATCTGTAGATTTTAGAGCATAAAGATGAAGTGTCACATATCCCTAGACTTCATCTAGAAGAATCCATCAGTCTCACATGAACACAGTTGCATTCTGGGAAAGGTAGTCATCCAATACACGCGATTCTTTCAATGTTAGTAAAAGCGGTCAGTGTAACAGACCTATGATCTCTGACATTTTCTCCTCAGTTTTATTCATGAAATACCATGCACAGTCACATGACCACAGAAAGCCAGTTTCCTCCTTGTTCATTTGCAAAGGTCCAGTCATTGACCTGCAGAGCAGAGTGACCTCTGCTGCCCTCTCACACCACCAGCACAGCTCATCCCTTTGCCCCACTCCCCTCCAGAATGCTGAGGCATCACTGCTCCTGAGCACACAGTCCTGCAGCACCCCCTGACCCTGCAATGTCCCCCATTATAGAGCAGTCAGAAAGCTTTTAGGGGCTCTGGTAACGCTGAAAGATTGATGGCGTAAAATGGGGTGGGGGAGGGGGGAAGAGCAGGTGGTTAAGAAGAGAATGTCCTGCTTAATGGGTTGCCAGGAATGTAATTCAATAATTATGAAAAGTGACTCAGGAGAGCTGGCTGGATGGATGGATGGGTGGATGGTGACTGAGGAAGGCAGGGAGGCCCGCAGTACGGAACATGCCTGAGCATCCTCAGCTTCCCGGAGCAGCAAGCATGAGAACCCTGTTCTCATTCAACCTGGATGTGCGCAAAGGCAGGAATGAATCCAGTTTACACAGAGCGGTAATCCCCAACATCGTCTGTGTTTTTTTCTTTTGTGGACAGACCTCTAAGGTATTCCCTGAAGAATACGTTCTGTTATAACATATAGACTGTGTCTATGTAACTTTGTTTACAATGTAGTCTCAGAAAATGACATTAACAAAACAGACAAACTGAACTGTGACTCTTGACTCAGGCCTTTCGTAGCCAACAATGCAATGCTTCACCCACATTGCAGAAGCAACACCATCATGTGTTGAGGGTGCTGATACAATCAAATGCTTCTTTAGAACAAAATCTCCAGTGTTTTACACCAAAAATTTTATCAAGGGTTTTTATGGAAACATAAAATGTATTCTTGTCATCCATCCTTGCATTTTCTAAACCCATTTTGTCCCTTTTGGGGTGACTGGACTTAACACAGCTACTCATGTGCAAAGAAGGGAACAGGTCACCAGTCTGACACAAGGCCATACACACTGATGGACACTTTAGAGAAAGCTCATAAACATGTTTTTGGAGAAGGCAGGAATCCCTGGAAAACACCCACACATGCACAGGGAGAACCAGCGCACTCCACACAGAACAGCCCCCCATTGGTGATGCAGTTTCAGGGCCCATAGCCCAGACTTGAACCGCGGTCTTCTTGCTGTGAGGCAAGAGCGCTGACCGCTGCACCACCATGCAGCTTGTATTCTACCCTTTTTTTAAAAAACATTTTGGTATTTTAGATGATCTCAGCTTAATCATTTAAACATATTAATACTATTTTTGGTTACAATGCTGGATAACTTAGTAGTTTATAGTAATAGTTCACAATCAGGTTGGTTTGCTCTCTACGTGAAACAAAAACTTCTACTTTATTTGTTTTTACAATAAGAATCTGCCATAAAAGTTATGGGAATCAGTGAAACAGTGACATGAAACAACTAAACAGGACAAATATGTCCCACTTAAATGTTCTAAAAGCCTCAAAATTATTTAATACATTCTTTCTTATTTGAAAGTCAAATATTACAAAGTTGTTTTGTTTTTTGCTTCCAGACCATCTCCAGTGTCGGATTGATGGTTTGACTCCATTATATTGATCAGAGCTGCTGGAGGTCGTCTGTTTAACTTCTTCTGAAGGTTTGAAGCTCCAATCTTAAATCCAGGGTGACAGAACTTTTGCTGCTCCTAAACATAGAAATGTTCTTCCTCTTTACATTAGAGCAGCTCAAACTTGTTGTGGTTTAAGACTATATTTAAAGTCTACATCTTTGCCCTGACTTCCTACACTGTTGAGCTTGATATGTATGAGTTCATGTTGTATGCTGCTCATGTTTTTATGGCATAGTTCTTGTTATTATTATTAATGCAGGATGGTTTTAGTCTTTTGTTTTATGTGATGGCTTTAATGTACATTTAGTGACCATGTGTAGTGGTTATTTGTGAGCTTTTTTAAAATGTTTTAAATGACAAAAATGTGTTCTTCCACATGTGCTTGTGCAGATGCTCAGAAGTTGGCTGGTGTTCAGGTTCTCCAGTCAGGCCACAGCCAGCACAGCGGCCTCTGGGTGAGATGTTTGCTTGAGGCTGAAGATGATGCGTTTGGATCCACGGCTGATCTAATCCAACCACTGTAAACAAACCCAAACCTTTCTGCTTGATACTCAGAATTAGAAGCTTTTTAAATTCTTAGACTCATACCTGTGCTGTGAAAGGAAAGACACGATAGTTTTTATTTGTCTTTCATCCTTTTCATTACTGAAATGTGAATGTTTCACGTCTCATTTAAATGTTTCAGTGCATGCGTGTCTACTAGATCATTTTAACAGTCTAACAGTTATGAATCTTTAGTTGTTTAAACAGTATTCTGTTTAAACAACTTTGTTGATTCAATTTAAAGGGGATTTAAACCTGCAGTATGTACATCTGACCCCACATGTCAATAAAGCCCTTCTCCACTTGCTGAAAGTCTCTCCGTGCGTTTCTCCTCATCCTTCATGTGCTGTATTGTATCCCTCTGCTCTTCTCCCAGGGTCTACTTTTGTGTTGCGTCTTCTTATTTTTGCTCTTGAAGATGTATTGATAATTTCCAGCAAAAATACAATTTCAGTTTATTCTACAGAGCAAAAAATCTAATAGCTGACTTCTCAATTGAATTGTGTTCTTCTGGAGTGGAGAACAATAAACAGGGAGGAGGACCAAGCTTCCAGACGCTCACCATGAGATTATTGTTCAAAAGAGATCTGTTGTGATTACAGGAAGCAATAGATGATAATTACATCAGAACATGACTTTCCCTCAGTGAACACTTACATTCATCTAGGTTATGCATTGGTGGAAAACTGAAATGTGGCAACGCATGAGATGACATGTCCTGCAGGTGTCATTGAGAGGGAAGGAGCCTCAGTCATGACGGGGTCATAAAGCCAGAACTTTCTTCCAAAAACACAACGTTTTGGTCAAAACTTTGGGACTTAATTAAACTACGTTTTGGATCAGTGTTTTAAAACACATTTAGATGGTCTTTTTCTTAGCTTTAAAATAAATAGAACAATGACACCACATGCACATGCAGCTTGTTTAACCTTCCTCTGCCTGTGCTAGCTTTGCCCAGTTTTCCAGTCATAGACTCGGGTTCTGCATGTCATCACAGTCTGTGGATGAGGTTAGAGAAACCCTTCCTGACAGAGTCTGATCATGATGGGTCACAGACTGTTTTTCTGTTTTCAGATATTATTACAGATTTTGCCTTAGAAGTTCTAAAATAGAAAGTGGAAAATGTGGTGTGCTGAAATGTTTTTATTTCATAAGTAAGACTGTAAAAACTGTCTTTTGGATTGTATTACATAAACAAATGTGTCAGAATTTTAAAAGTAGCTTTCTGAAGCACATAAAGTCTCTTTCCACAACAAAGAAGTCACTAATTCTGATCAAAAACACCTGCTGGCAAATCATTTTAAGTATGCAATTTGAATATGAGACAAAACATAAAAGCCAAAGCATGTAAATATTTTTTTATTAAAAAAATAGTTGAACTGTATAAGAATTTCTGTTTAGCAGGATGAGCAGAAAGACAGAAGGTGAAGAAAACTCAAAATCACAGAGCCTTCTCACCTTCAAAACACTGCTGTGAGTAGATGTGTCAAATAATATCATATTTAAACCAAATGATGTTGTTTTCCAGTCTATGTAAAGGAAAACATGCTTTTTTCTTATTAAATAAATCCTATCAACCCAGGATGTATGCTTGAATATTATTGCCGTGTGAAATTCTTTTCCATGAAAAACAAAAGCATGAATTCTCCACTCACTGATCCATGATTTGTGCTTCTGGTGACCGAGTGTTCTTCTGACTCTGTCCGAGCCTCTAAGTCATGACCACACAGCAAGACAAGACGAAAGCAGAAAACAAACAACAACAAAGGTGGAGTAATGATGCTGAGGGTTTGCCAGACTCAGCCGTTTGGTGAAGAACGAGCTGTGGTGCAGTCCAGGCGGTGAGAGATGGCCACTTTTACGATTTAAGACAATGCAAAAGAAAAATAACAAAACCGGCCAACTTTGATGGCCCCTGAATATATTGGGCAATCTGCCTTGGCTCTGAGTGTGTGAGCTGTGTGTGCCTGCAGCAGCGGGTGGGGGGCAGAAGGGTTAAGTAGGATAGAAGGCACCCATACTTCAGATTGGCAGCAAGCTGCTGCAAGGATAATCTAATCAGGGATGCAATTCAATTAGCCAAGGGTCTCTGGGGCCACCGAGCCAGGCAGCCGGTGACAGCACTGCAGCCAAAGGGGCTGCTGCCTCCTTAACCAACACCCCGGCACTCGCATCCATGGGGCTTTGGCCTGCACTCAGGAATGTAGGTAAAACTGCAAATCTGAAAATATCTAACAATTAACAGAAGTTGTCATGAACATAGTGTCAACGTGCTGCTGGCTGAGAGCAGTCCTGTTACTTGTATTTATTCCAATGGGGCGTGAGAGAGAGGGAGCTGGTGTGTGATGGCACTGAAACTGATAACGGTGTAGCTAACATTAGTGTTGCCATGAGAAAACAAAAACGACTTTAAATATAGCTTCATTCAAAAACAAACGATACAGCTAAATGTTTTTATGCTTTTTTTAGCACTATGATAAATACAAAGCTATTAATTTAATGTAATTAGTTAGACTGAAAAGAGCATAAGTCACCCTGTGAATATCTGGAGTTACATAGCCAATCTTTTTATTAATAACAATGTTCTAAGCATGATGTCTATCACAGTTAGAAGCAATTAAAGAGAAATATATATCAAAAATCTTGCAAACAACATGTATTAATCATGTCATCATCTTACAAATGCCATAATGTTTCAAAAACTGGACATCATTAGTCTGGAACAGCCTCTGTGTTGCATCTGCAGCTCATCCATCTAAACATCCAGAGAGCTGAGGTCCTCCACCACCTCCACCTGTCCGTTCAGGACAGACACAGTTTGACTTGATTCTCAACAATCATTGAATTATGGAAATGACTCCCTAAAACTCCATGGAAAATTACAGCTAATTTCTAACATTTTAAGACCAAATCCAAAAATCTTCTTTTTAAAGCAAAGCGAAGGATCACCCAATCCTTAACTGAGAAGTACATGTGATGGAGATGTGACAGTTCAACCAACAGCATCAGCTGATGAGAGCTGGCCAGGTGGGGGGTGAGCTTGGGGGTGGGACAGGATGAGAGAGAGAATGGAGGCAGAACCCAACAAGAGGGAGAGACAGACAGGCTCTTAGACAGATTATTGGTCATTAGTGGCTGCCTTGCACTGTACCATTATGTCAGGAGGAGTCCTTTTTCATTTGCACAAATTTGCCTGAAATTTTTCTTATTTAGCTTGCCCCTCCATTATCAAAGCTGGAAATCAGATTAGTCTATGATTATTCTCTGGCTCGCCTGCCAACATTTCCCCATGTGGCCACCGCCAGTGGCTTGGGTTTGTCTTGGCCTTTTGTTAACCTCTGCCCACCATCAATGCACACAACAACAGCTGTAATATGGAGTAATTTCTGGACTGGGTAATAGCTCAACCTGAGAGCAATCTGGATTGGATTTGCTTTTGCTGCACATAAACACAATTTACAAATCAGTCATAAAGACAATATGATGGATCATACCCCTTCTGGATAAAAATAGGCCAGTGCATGCCACACAGAACAGGAGCACGTACACAGTTGTTCTTTCAACAGTGATAGAAGAAAAAAAAGCATTTCCATGAACACATTTAAAATACCACTTCTGTTTGTATAGCAGTTTTGTTTCATGAAGGCACCACAACCTAAACCTTTCTTTAGCTCTGTGTTTCAGGAAACCACACTATTAAAAGTCGGAATCTTTGTCAGTCTCAAAACTTTTGTATTTTCTGTGACAGAGAATAAAAACTAAAAAGCCTCAACAGTTAATTGTTTACTATTAATACCTACAGTGCCTTGCAAAAGTATTCACCTCTTTTGACATTTTACCCTTTCTTGACTTCATAAATCCTTCATGGTAAAATAAAATTGTATTTTTTGACACAGAAGTTTACTGGAAAAAAACTTAAATTTCAAATGGAAAACAGATTTTGACAAAGTAATGTCACAGAACCAAAAATATATAAAGAAGTATAATTGTTTGTGCAATATTCAGAACCTTTAACATTTCATGTTCTAGATTCAATAGAGGTCCATCCATTTAGTTCCAATAGTCTCACAATTAGTGAAATGGAGATCGTCTGAGTGGTGTGGGTGTGTCTCCGGTGATTTCAGCACCAAACACCAGCCTCTGAAGGGTCAATTAGACACTGATGGAATGGTGTTCCTGGCTACCATTACACCATAAGGGCAGACGAACTCTCTAAGCAACTCAGAAAAAGAATTGTTGAAAAATAGGAATTCTGGGGATGGGTACAAAAGAATTTCCAAAAAACTGAACATCTCCCAGAGTTCAGTGAAAGCAGTCATCAAAAAGGGAAAGGAATATGGCTCATGAGAGAATCTGTCTAGATCAGGTTGCCCTCATAAAATGAGAGAGAGTGCAAGTAGGATACGAGTGGGAGAAGCCACCGTAATCCCTACGGCTACTTTAAAGGAGTTACTAGCTTCAACTGCTGAGACTGGAGAGACCCTGGATGCACCAACTGTTGCAGGGTCCTTCACCAGTCATAGCTTTATGGGAGAGGGACAATGAGAAAGCCATTGTTGAAGAATGTTCAAATTAGAGCCAAAGACTCCCCGATCAAGTGCAAGTGATGATCCTTAAGTCTGAGGAAACTAAACTAGATCCCTTTGGCCATCAGACAGACGTTATGTTTGGTGGAAACCAAGCACTGTGCTCCACAAAAAACACACCATCCCCACTATGAAGCATGGCAGTGGTGGCATCATGCTGTGGGGATGTTTCTCAGCAGCAGCCCCAGGAAGGCTTGTATAGTTAGAGGACACAACTAATGTTACAAAATACACTGACATTTTGGGGAACAATCTCTTTCAGTCTGAAAGAGAACTACAGCTTAGCAAGATGCTCCAAATCATACTGCACTACACTGATCCCATTCACTGATCTAAAATGGATCAGAACATCTTCATCCAGATCGTCAACAGTGTGACTCAGAGATCAATACCTGCTACTGAACAGTGAAGTTTTCCAGATTCTTGTATTTCTTCAAGATAATCAAGTGTAAATAAATATGTGTACAAACAAACAAGTAAACAAGAATGAATGTCAAATCCTTATAGTAAAAGAAACCTTCTGTGTCTCAATCCAAATGGTATTTTCTAAGATCAATAATAACTTGATTTATCTCATTTTGAAATAATATTTGAATGGTATAGATCAATTCGATTTGATTAACAACTCACCTCTGACAGATTGATCCAGCTGGCTCATAGAATAAAAATCAATTAATCGTTACCCCCCAGTTTAAGAAGAACCAGGTAAATGTTTTGGAGTGGCGAGTCAAAGCCCAGACCTAAATCCCATAGAGAATGTGTAACTGGACTTGGAAAGGGCTGTTCATGCCTGATATCAGCACAACCTGATGGGACTTTAACAGTTTGCAAAGGCAAATGGAGCAAAATTGCGTTGTGAAGTTGAACTAAACGTACTGAGTCATATCCACACTGACTCAGCGTGTGATTACAGCTATACTGAATTAAAAGGGGTGAATCATTAATGCAAACAGTGATATTTCTTTTTATATTTTTGTTACATTCCGGTTCCGGGTCAGCAAAAAGCACGCACGTTGCAAGCTCTGCGAATGATCTTCGGCTAAAAGCGACTAAAAACCTGATTTATTGAAGAATTACCACAAAAGAAAAGCAGTAACTCCTTTACTACCATTGCCCCAAAGAAGAACCAAGTGACCTTTGACATCAAACAGGCTGTTGACGAGATCAATGCTAAGCTAACGCCTATGCTGGACATTCAGGGTAAGCTAATTCCTCTGACAGGACTCCTGGAAGAATTTAAAAGACAGTGAACTCAGAATGAGTAATAACCGGGTTGACATCCTGGAGCAAAGAGTGGATGACGTGGAACAAGAAAAAAGGCAGAAAAATGTCATTCTCACGGGATTACCGATCAACTCTGGGCGAGGCCTGCCAAAGCTATTACTAGCAGTAATGCCAGCAGTGCTGCTTCTGATCCTGGAGACAGCGTGGAATGTCAAATTGAATCCTTTCTGAGGTCTGAAGGGATCTCCCTGGATCTGAATACCATCAAGACCTGCCACCCGTTCCCCAGAGGAACGGACCCAAGCAAACCAGCGATTCTTATCAGGTTTGGGAATCAAAAACACAAAGTAGCTTTAATGTAGAAAAGGAGATATCTAAAAGGATCAGACGTCCTCGTTAATGATCATGTAACAGAAAGAAGCGCTGAAATCGCCAAACATGCCAGGATGTTAAAACGCAGTAAGGAGATACTAAACACGTGGATGATGAACTGCAGGATCTTTGTTAAACCACTTGGTCATCTGGAGCGGTCTCAAGCAAATGTTGTCAACAATAGGAGACATTTTGGGAAGTGCTTGATCACGGATGTCCGAACAGGCAAATGGACAAATGGAGTACTAGAACAATTTCAAGAAAATCCATGATCTTCCTCTGTCTTTAATCTTTAACTGTGACCCTGATTTCCAGCAGAATTCTGACCTGCAGACAACGTCCTTGCTGCAATATCAGCTGCAAAGGGACAAGGACCCTGACAAACAATGTCTGCAGACGTAATACTGAAGAAAAACTTTTTAAACTCTCTTTAACCCAGAAGGACAACTTTTTATCAGGCAGCCAAAGAAGGAATACAATCCAGAATACGGACCTCTTTATTGCACAGCATCACCATATAATCACAACCATAAACTTCCTGAATCAATTATTGATGATTGTTAAAATGACTGATCTCTAATCCTCACTTGGTTTCCTAAAATGTGACTTTTCACTACAGATTTTTCAAGTGAAAATAATCTGCTCACATTTTTAATCTTTGATACTTGATCTTTATACATTTTTTATTATTATGACCCGCAGCAGCAGTTCCTGTCTGCAAGGACCATCATGTTTTCGCAGTTGGGAAATTTTAAGGCAAAATTTGACCCCCGCCACATGCGCAAAAAGGTCACCAAAATGTGCACATACCTACGGAAAATTGAAAATGAATTTTCGGCAGAGTGAACGACCACCGCCACCAAGACGATGACATCACGGCGAGCAAAACCGTAAAAGAAATGAATGGGCCGAAATTCGTTTATGAAGGCAAAAAAAAAATATTCTAAATACACGAACAAAACCAAAACACACGTGTTGGGAATATCCAGGAAAAGTTTTGAAATTGAAATGGAATGGACACATGACCCACGGTTTGGCGGCCTTTTTGTAGCAAAATGTGAGATTTTCACAACACTTTAGTTCTTCCGATTTTTATGAAACTTCTCAAACATTCTGCCAGGCGGAGTCTACAACCACCACAGAAGTTTCATCGATCTTTGTTCTTGGGAAAAGGCCGCCATCGTGAATTTAAAAAAAACACCTTTAGTACAAGCTACAAACTTTGACGATGCCTCAGAGGACTGAAGAAGACTTCAGACGAGATGATTCTGCTGCTGGGAAAAGATGTTTTTGTTTGTACGTTCTCTGGATTTTCATTCATCGTCTTGTTACTTCTCGAGCATCAATGGCAAAGTACTGTGGAAAAAATGTTGGAATTAGAAGTTGTGGATTTTGAATAGCTTGCATGTGGCGAGCTCACTACTGCTACGGTCTTAGCTAGCTCGCACATGTCTTATTGAAATGTCATAAAAGGGGTTTGCTTGCGCTTGGTAGCTCAAGCTGAAGGTGACAACGTAACATTTCATAAAACAATGTTAAAATTGTGGTCCGGAGAAACAAAAAAACATTGTAAAAAAAAAAAAAAAAAAAAACAGCCATCCAATGCTGCTTGCTGCTTTAATTATTATTTTTTCCTACAGATAAAAATCTGCATTTATTTTAAATTTTCATACTTGATTTATATCATTGCTTTTTTATGATGAAAAACTATCTACACTTATTTTAAACTTAGATGTTGATCAACTTTTTTGATTGCTTGAAATAAACCATTTCAAATCAAATCAAAAACATTTACATTACTCTGTAGAAATCTGTTTTCACTTTGACATTCAAGTTTTTCAGCATTTTAAATTGTTGTGTGACAAAAGACAAACGTTATTGACCATAAGTGATTTGTAAGAAAAGGACAAAAAAGGGGATGAATCCTTTTGCAACATAATGCATAGTGGGATGTGTGTGGATAAACATGTTTAGTGTCTAAACAAATGTAAGGGTTTTGGCAATAAATTGCGGTTGGACCACACATGCACTGTGCCCTGACTATAAAGTTCTGGTGTTAGACTGCTCTAAATGAATCCCCTCAAGTTCAAAAGTAATTCATTCGTTTCAGCGTTAAGGTGGGTTTTTTTCAGTTTCACAAACTATGAATTAAGAGGAAGAGTGTCAGACTTCTGGAAAGGATTTTAATGATTCTCTAAAGGTTTTCGGTCTCTCGTGCTTCATAAACCGCTTTCCTTTTTGACACTGAAGAAGGTTTTTTTAAGAGTTTTCTTGGATCTTTAGCAGCGTTTTACCACAGCAGATTTTTTTGGTATTGAAACACTTGTACCTTTCTAAAGTAACTGCATGCAGAATCAAAGACTCTTTCAGAACAGCTGGACTGGTTCCCTGCTGCCAAATGATCAACACAATTATGCAGATCAATTCTGAACACAAATCAAGTTAAGAATATCAGATAAATGAACATCCCCACTAATCACATGTCAGTAAAGAGACAATAGATTGTAACGTTGTCATTAACCTGTTGAGTTTAAGATCCCAGCAGTTTGCTTTTTAACTTGTTGTCTAGTTTTTTGCCTCATTTGGGATTACAAGTTCTAGAGATTCACCGAGAGTAATCCTTAAAAATGTAATAACTGTAGCTGTCCAGGTCTGTTTGTGGGGGACACTGGGCCCTTGTTTTCACTGTGGACTTTGTCAATGCGTACTTTGTTTAATACTGACATGTTAAGGCCGTGTCATGCTTGATTTGCTCATATTGCACGGATGAAAATTGTTCATATGTGAATATACATGGAAAAGGGGAGAAAAGTTGTGGAGCTTTGCGTGATATTTTTCACTGATGTATCACAAGTAAACCATATTAAAACCTTGAAAAAAGTACAAATAAACCATGCAAAGAACACGTAAACCCTGTGCTGGATTACTTTCTTCACTTTGACGCACTTTGACACTAGGCAGAAATCACATTGTGTCGGCACCATGGCCAGCACTCACCGCGAGCCCTTGTGATGCTTTGTTCAAATGAAACAGTCAGATTCCCCTGGTCTGCACCAGTTTTAAGCCAGCTGCTAGGCGCTCGCCGAGGCAGCTGGCTTGATGTATCACAAAAGACTAAAATTACTTAGGCGGTGGCCAATGCACAAATCATATGTAGCGGCTGTGTGACACGGCGGCTTGTCCGACGGGTCTTTAGAAGAATTTGGTTTTGAGCTGTTTCTGCTGAGTGGGGGTCACCTGCTTCCCCAGCCCAGGTGAGTCGGACAGAGGGAGTGGGCCAGACTCCGCCTGCCTAGTGTCAAAGTGAAGAAAATCAATCAAGCATGGGGTTTACGTGTTCTTTATCTGGTTTATTTGTACTTCTTCCATGACTTTAATGTGGTTCACTTGTGAAAAAGACTGTAAAAGACCACAACTTTTCTCCCGTTTTCCACCAGTATTCACGTTTGACCAATTTTCATCTGTGCAGTATATGCAAAACGTACGTAATGCTGTGGGATGTGGCCTTAGCCTGTAGATTCTCAGTACCAGAACAATGCAGTCACATCTGTTATTTCTTCTGTTTTTGTCAAAGGTTTGTTAACATCTTTGTTCACGGTCCCCATGATAACTCATATCATTACTTGTGAAAGGCCAGACGCGTCCTGCCAGGCTGGCTTTCCACTGGTCTGCAGTGTTCAACAACATGAGTTGGACATACTGCTGCTTTGTGTCACCAAAAACAATCAACAGTCTGACTGAAAACATGGTTTTAAATCATGCTCCCCAGTATTTGGTTCTTTGAATCAGCTCAGCAGCAAGCGCCCAACTGCACATTCTGAAGTCATTTCTTTAAAAGCGTCACAGCACAGGAACTTCTTGCTTTAACGGTAGATCTATGTGATCACTGATGAAGTTCCGGTGTCCATCTGTGCCGGCAGAAGCTAAATCCTCCTGATGAGTGTGTTTCAAAGTGACTTTGTTAAAGTTAGATTTGTTCATTTGTCCGCTGGGGGAGCGGGAAGCTGCAGACACAGATGTGTTTGGGACCCATTAGTGACTTAAGCCCCCCCCAATCCAACCCTTAATGTTGGGTGTCAAGCAGGGAGGCACTGGGTCCCATTTTTCTTTGGTATGATTTGGCTGTGGATTTGAGTCCACAACCTTCCAATCTCAGGGCGGACACTCCACCACAAGGCCACTGACCTGAGTTTGTGACTAAAATAACAATTTCTTTAAGATGAAACAGACCCTTTTCATTGGAGTGGGTGTGTCTTTTACCTCCAACAGTAATTACCTCTCGTCTCAGTGTCTGCTTGTCTCTGTCATGCTGGGACATGTCCTCAAAATGTTTTTGTTTTCATGAGTTTCTTTCTTGGTGGGTCCATGCTTTTGTTGGAAGGATTTAACAGTATAAATCTGTTTTTAAAGGGCCCCTGGGTCCCTGGGTGGAAATGTATCCTGTCTGGATGTTCAGGCATTACAGTGTCCCGAGCTAGTATTGTCATTTCTGCAGAATGGAGCCATCCTAAAAATATATCACCTTGATGGCAGCATTTCCTGCTTCATAACTGTATCATTTACCCCTGGTGCATCATCCATCCAAAAACAGCATTTATATAATGTTTCAGCAACTAGAGTTATGTATATTAATGATAGGACTGTCTCACTGAAAGCAGGGTTTTCCAGAAAAACTGTGATTTCTGCTCAGTGCACGAGGGATTTGACCCCAAAAGACTGTCAGAGCTTAGAAGAGGGTTCTGATCTTTCTGTTCAAGGACTTACAAAAGAATTTTTTGGGTTAAATTAGACAGTAAAAACGGTTCTGCGGTGATCTAACATTCAAGTGCATTACAGAGATCCCATGCCAGAATCACTGACTCGCCCTGAGACGCACAAGTAGAAGTTGTTTCCTGCATCAGTTCAAATGTTGAGCCAGTTTGTTCAAGATCATCCATGAGAAATTTGAAGTTACCACAGACACCCTCAGTAGTAAACAACAACGCACAGGAAACGTTTGATTAAAAAAAAAACTTTATTAGGTCATTTTTCAGAAACAGCAGGAAAAGAGAAAACTATTAAACCAAAAATTCAAACGTGATTACAGGTAAACCATAAAACAAAGCAGCTGGTGTGGATTCAGGACTCTTCATTCTGGTTCTGTCTTATTTTTATTCCTTTTTTTATATTTTGAAATACAAATGGAAAAAGGTTGTGTGAAACTGACTTTCTGCAGACTGGGCTTGATAGAGACAGACATCCTCCTCATCACATCACTCTCTCAGAGCTCCGTCCAGCCAACTCCAGCCAGGACAGTCTGCAGGACACCATGTAGCCATGCTGGACTCTCTGAAAGCTGACCCATAGGAGCTGATTGCTGCCTAATTGTGTTTTTCAGCACTGCTGTGAACTGGGGGGTGCTGCATGTGGTCTGGGGGCCCATCACTGAAGGAATCCAACCTACTGGGGCCTCAGTGATCTTCTGAAGCAAAGGTCACTGCAGTCATGCATTTGCACACTCAACAATGGCCACCAGAGCAGCAGCTTTCTTGGGATGAACTTTGATGAAAACAGCAGCATGCACAGAAAGCAGACTGCTGATCTCATTTTTAGCATTGTTCATCCGCTTCCTCTTTTTCCCATAATGCCTTCTGGGACTGGATGATCTATCTCTTCTCTCTTTCTCTGTTTCTCTCCCTGCAGCACTTCACCAGCCAACCCCTGCTATTCTCACCCCACACACATCCGTTGCTGCACTTATCCTGCCTCAAACGACTGCTGGCTCGATAGCTAAACAGATTATCCAACAACAGAGCATCTCTCCCTCTCTTCCTCTGCCTGTCTCCGTGCACTCCTCTGCACACCGTGGGTCCTCAGAGGCGGAGGGGCCCTATTGAGCGGGGCCTGCGCTCTCCACTATAGCCAGCCTCTTTATTGAGGCGTCTATGGGGCTTTATGCTGCTGGTGCTCGGCCTTGCCCCCAACGTCATCAATCATCCTCGGCTCCAGGGCTGCTATCACTGTCCAGACAGGCAGCCAATCACAGCCTTCCAGGAAGCTCTATAGGAAAAGAGGGGAGAGGAGAATAACGGAGGATTAGTTTGTTCCTGCTGCTGCAGGTCTGACGGGATCCGGATGGCTGGTGTGCATGTGATGATCACAATGACAGGATCTCAGTCACAAAGGTGTTGAAAAATAATTACAGATAGCAGTGATTGACAGTCAAAGCTTTTCATAACACATACATCTCAGGGATGAATACACAAAAATGCAAAAAGCATCAGTATGAAGTGCTGTAGCAGCTTTAGAAACTTCCACTGCAGCGGTGTGGGTTTATTTAAGGGAAAACCACAAAAAAGGGAGCGCAATTTATATGTTAAACCAGGCTTTCTTCTTTTTCATCAAGGCACTACAGTACGTTGGATTTCTACTCAAGCCTAACTTTTTTATTAATGATTTTCTTTCTGTTTTTTTTCAACTCTCTTGTTTTTCTCTTGGCCAATCTTTGTCTATCTGTGCAGCCTTAAGCTCTCATCCTGCTCCAGGAGGAATAGGCGGAATCTGATTACAGACCTATTTTACAGCAGACGCCGGGGCGCAATAAAAGGAGAGAGAGCACGGAAACGGGACTCGGCCCATCAATTAGATCTCTATTAGCAGCCAATGCAGACCTCACCTCAGGAAACGCCGGGGCCTGGAAATTAAACAATTCTTCAAGCTCGACAAGCCAGTCACTTCTGCCACATCTTTGGGGGGGGCATCTATCTATATTTATATAGATAGATCTATATATATATTACGATATTTTAACATAAAATAATGAAATAAAAGTGAACGGTTCCATTCAGTGTTTAACTGTTAAATGGTTCATTCAAAGATGTTATTTACCCAAACAGATTAGGAATCAAAAACACTGTTACAGTGTTTTTTTCTGTGTTTGCGCCTCCTTCTGCTTCCATTAATCTCCAACTGTTGACCTGCTGACCTGAGGCGGGACAGATGTCAATACCGGATAATTAGCCACGGATTTAAAGCGGCTCAGAGGAAACACCTCCAGAGACGCGTGCGTGGACACCAAATTATGGTTCATTCATTCATTTTCCAATCCGCTTTATCCCTTTCGGGGTCACGGGGTTGCCGGAGCCTAACCCGGCTACTCATGGGCGAAGGCAGGGTACACCCCTGGACTGGTCGCCAGTCAGTCGCAGGGGCCACAATCACACACCCATGCACA
>BSAI01000038.1:4644360-4692500 GCA_036245035.1 Adrianichthys oophorus | reverse complement strand
GATAGATAGATAGATAGATAGATAGATAGATAGATAGATAGATAGATAGATAGATAGATAGATAGATAGATAGATAGATAGATAGATAGATAGATAGATAGATAGAGGAGGTTTTGGATGACAAGCTAACATGGAATCATCATATCAATCATAGAGTGTATAAATGCAAAAGGATGCTAAATATGATGAAGTGCTTAGTGGAAAGGGACGGGCTATTGCTAAACAGAGTTTAGATCAGGCCGGGCTGTATTTGGTTCAGCATAACGACTGGTCTCAGCAAACTAGATCCAGAAAGGGCATTAACAGAATCATCCAACAAAATCACATTACCAGTGGTTCCATTAGGAGGTCCAGAGGAGACAATATGAAATAATTATCTATGTCATGAAATTATTAAATACAAGTGTCATTAATTATTTAAAACAGGCATTACATACATAAAATTGGAAATCAATAAATAAAGGTTTAAATTTATGTGGCATTAAAATATTCAAATTGCCATTAAAAAGTACATTTAAACATTGAATGACATTTAGTTATTTCATGGTCCCAGTGTGGGCTGGAGGAGACAAATTGAAAAAGATATATTTAACATAAAATTATAAAAGAAATGTGTCATTAATTATTTTAAAGTGTAAATAAATAATCAAGTGCCATTAAAGGTGTCAATATTTCTGTCAGGGAGTGGTGGAGGACCCAAAATGCAGGAGACCAGGCTTGATGACAGAAAAGTAAAACATTTAATACTGAAAGACTGAACCGTGACAAAATCATGGAGAAACAAAGCAGATGACCTGACAAGGATTAACTGAAAACCAGACACTTTTAAAGGCTGAGGGTGATGAACTGAAATGAAGACACAGCTGTGGATCATGAACCTAACACTGGTCGGACCGACAGGGCTACTCAGAACATGAGCAAACAACAAAACCCAAACTAACCCACAGAATCCTCACCATTTCATTAAAATCCCATTTTAAAGGATTGAAGAAACTGTTTTTTATTTCATGATTTAATGAATACTGTCATGAATTTCAAATTTTATTTGTCATATTGATTTTTTTTTTTCATATTGTCTGTTTTAGACCTCCATAGTTCACCATTGTTGATTCTGGGGAGTTTTGTGGACACATCACTGTTATATAGTAGATGCAAATTCCATAGACAACCTATTATACAAGGAAACATGAATGAATATAGTGGTTATGTGAAAATATACAGTGATGCATCAAAGGGTGCTTTACGGGGGATATAGGTACAGCATTTGTAATCCTGATTTTGGTGTCATTGTATCAAAACAAAAACTCAGTGGAATAATTTCAGTTACGCTGCAGAAATGATAGCTATATTGTTGTAGGAGGTCAGACCACTTCAAGCTTTGTATGCTCAGATTCCAGTGCGTCATCAGAGAGAATCAGAATCTGTTATTCTGACAGCAGATCCAAATAATAAATAAAGCCTAGCGTCGATATACATGTTGCTGTTAGCAAGAAAGAGGTGAAAAGTTTGGACAAAAAAAAAACGAATCAACAGACGGAAAAGACAGTGTGAGGGGAACAATAAAGAAAGGTGTTATTGCAGGATTCAAAGAGCCATTGGAAAGAGGAGATGTGTTGGTCGTAATAGACTAGAGAGCAGAATTGTGTCTAGACTTAGATTTGGTCACACACAATCTAAATATAACCTTTTTAGAATCAGGAAATATATGCATGGTAAATGTGATTTTTTTTGAGGAAACGGAGCATGTGTTGATGCATGGAGGGAAGCTCTCTGTTCAGTCAGTTGATGAAGGTATACTTTGATAGACAAGGAATAAACTGGGGGATTACTAATAATTCGAGCAACGCCAGCAGTTATCAGTTTATGACTTCTTTCTGGAGGCAGACAAAACTGATCGCTTAAGAAAAGGCTGTTAGTTAATGGGTTAAAGTTCTGACCCACACTCCATACCAGGAGGTGGCGGCAATGCACCTCAATGCTGTGTACCATCCGCCATTGAAGATCAATAGAAGAAGAAGAAGTCTCGCGAGAGTAAGAGAAGTGCCTTCAAAGTCAGCTGATCATTTACTATACAGTCCGGCATCTGCGGCTCACGCTGAACGTAGCGCAGCTCGCCGCTTTCTATGCTGTTTCACTGGTAAGATCTGCTTCAGAGCCGCTGTTCATCACTCGAACCGGTTCTTTTACGTTCATACACGTTTTTCCGCGCAGCGGGGACAGCTAGCGTTCGTCATCGTAACATTTACGGAGGAACATGGAGGTTTGAATGCTAACGCTGACGTATGCTAAAGGCTAGTGAGGATGGTGGAAGAATATTCTAGAGCCGCATGCTGTTGCACCTTGAACGATTCAATGGTTTAAGTTGTTATACTCTATGGTTGTCTGTAGGATTCCCCGCTTTGTGTAAGGAATGCAGTGGAACCTGAACTAGCTAGGCCGATGGTCAGCTGAACATGCTAGCTACGTTTTCCTCCGATCGGCTGACAGAACTGAGACCTTTTGGTTTCCACGAATTTGTTTGAGATCTGGAATAAACGACCTCATCTGCTCGACTGTAAGGAATGAGGAATGAAGGTGCAGACGTTTCATCTCTGTATCTCGATTTAAAAACCAAAGACGGAACGTTTTCCTGACAGATAATGCCAGTCCCTGCGCCTGGAGGTCTGGTTGGTGTCAAATCTTTAAAGAATGTCAAATGTTTGACAGATCCCTATGATGGAACTGGAGACACATATTACGCTTGTAGAAAATATCCCAAAACAAGCAAACTCGAGTGAAGAAGTGTGATGCCTCATTATGTCAGTCCTTCTCCCACAGAGCGAACCCTCTTCCAAGGATGGCAGACACAAACCAACAAAGCCCCCCTCCCCAGCTGGGGCCTGTGGTAAGTTAGATATTAACCCCCCAACGTCAGCAGAGTGTCAGCTGTGGAAGTGCTCTGTCACAGCTCCTTGAAGAAATGGAGGTTTAGTTGAATTACGGCCGTTTACAAAATGTAAATGTTGAAGCCTTAAGCAACAACTAGGAATTCCAGGATTTTAAACACAGATACAATTCCACATGGTCTCCTTACTTGATGATGTATGTATATATATATATATATATATAACTTGAAAAGCAGAGCAGCTGTTGTATTGTCACCATAGTGATCAAACTACATCTTTTCATCAACCTCCCCACAAAAGGTCACCGCTAGTTTAGAAGTTAGAGATGTATAATAATAATAAAAAAAATAAGGTTATTTCATCAATTGAATAATTACCAACACGGTGCAGGTTCAGAATAGATTCGGTGCATCTTTGTCGTTCAGTGCTGGTGACTCTCTTTGACTGGGCGCCTGAACTTTGGATGTCTTTGAGAAACCTGCTTAAATTGTTAACTTTGGAGTAATATTTGTGCCACCATATTGCAAACAAAAGTCACAGTTTTGGGATCAAAACTTCCTACATTGCAAACAACACGAAAAGCTTTACGACTAAAACGTCATAATTTGGAAATTAAAATAATAAATATTTGCTTTCAAAATACATTTTTGCGTTTGCAACACAAATGTTTCCAGACTGTCTTCTCGCTTTCTCCTGATCTTTGAGTTCACAAGTTTCAGTTTAGCATAAAATATGTGCCACCAAGCAGCCAAAACAGAGACAAGAGGGTTCATGGTGATTGGTCTAGATTCTGTCCATATTCTACCAAATGGCTATATTTATCTAACATGGTGTCTGCTACCGAGGCTCGAACGCCAAACAGGCTCTTTTACCTTCGAGTTGCACCTCTTGGAAAATGTTAATCTAAAAAAACTGTGTCTTTCGTTCTCAATGTGGTGGCACAAATATCACTTCATAGTTAACAGCTAAGTTTGTTTTGGTTGCATTTTCTTCTTCCAACAGCAATTTTTAATGAGCAACAAGCTGGAAACTGCAATGTGGCTTTCTCGCCTCTTCACTGTCTACTGCTCTGTCATGTTCATCCTCCCCGTCCTGGGGTGAGTCCTTTAGTTCTGCTGTAGAATAGGTCTGTTTTAGAAGATCTCAAATAATGTGTCATTGTCTGTGTATTGTAGGCCCTATGCAGCAGCTAACTTTTATCAGAGAGCCTTGTTGGCCAATGCCCTCACCAGCGCACTGCGCTTACACCAGAGGCTCCCCCGCTTTCAGCTGAGCCGAGCTTTCCTGGCCCAGGCTCTGCAGGAGGACAGCTGCCATTACCTGCTGTATTCACTCATCCTGGTGAACTCCTATCCCATCACAAGTATCCTTTCATCCTAAATACCATTCAGTCATTGTGTGTCGCAGCGTTTTACTTTCAAATACACACTTAAAGCTCTGTGGAACTCCCCTGGAAATGTGGCTGATTGTGGTAGATTAGTGGTAAAGATGAGGTTTTGGTTTAAAGCAGGTTTATATTCTAATGAAAATCAGATTAAAATGTGGTTTGAACATCAATCATTGGAGATTTTCTTTTTAACAGCATACTTATGCATCAATGCCCCAATTTAGTTAATCTAAGTTCAGGATGAGTTCCATCGTCCTGGTCTTTTAACTTGTAGACAGACCCCTGGAGGAACCCCATTCCATACAGCCGCCAGCCCTTGGCATAGGGGCGCCATCTGCTGGAGGGGGCACCAAATGACAATGATTAGGCCATGGTCTTCTTTTTTTGTTTTTTTTTACAAGTTTATAACACTTGGATGCATCACTCATTTAGTTAAAATGAAAAAGTAATCATTTAAAACATAAAAAATAACCCAAAAATTGACGTAATCAGTTTCTTTTCCTGGTGCAGCACTCCTCCTTACCTGGCACTGCCGCTGTCTAAGCTTCAGGAGCGGGGTTGGGGGGCAGTGCTTCTGCTGTCAGTGCTTCTTTAAAACATTAAGGATAAAAAAGCAGCAAAACAAGCCCCCAGGGACAGTTTTAAGGTCAATAAAGGGAAGGAAGAGGAGGAAAACAGGCTCAAAGCAGACATTGGTCTGTTTTATTTACATTCAGTTCCTTGGAAACTCACCCCCCTCCCCTGCATTTTGGTCTAAGTATACTCTTGTTTTTGGTCGAAAAAGATGAATTAACTGGCGATCTAGTTTTTTTTTTTCTATCTTTATACTGTTAACAACTGAGATCCTTAAACCTTTGACCCTGGAGATGCCTCTATTATAACCTACCATGTTTCTACCATGTTTATTATTGTGCATCATATAGTGGCGCAGTGGTTGGTGCTCCCACTTCCCATTCCCAGGGTCGCCGGATCGAGCTCCGCTCAGGGATCAGTTGTTTTAAACAATAATCATAAGTGGTTAATATTTAAGTTTTGAGAATTAAAATAAAGAAGTTCTTATCGCATCATACTACAGGCAGCTACATTTATGTTCCGGGCGTACGTGCGTGCAGTCCAGGGCCGGGGCTGCCATGCAGAGCCGGATCTGAGTTCTCATGGCTGGACCGGGTCAAACTGGTTGCTGGTTGGACTCTGTCAGGTTTGGTCTATATTTAGTTTCTAACTGTATAAACAGAATTTCACAGCAGAGTCGAGGAGCAGAGAGGTTTTCCTCATAGAAACTCTGTGCTGCTTTCCATGGATGGCGTTTCTTTGTTTTTAATCTCCCTGAGTCATGATTTCCATCAAAAGTGTTCTGGTGGAGTATTTTGAGCTGGGATAGAAATCACAGCATCAAAGTCGGAGACCATGGTTGCAGTTGGATGTGGAATGCTTCCTCCCGGTTAGGGGTCTGTCTTTCCACTTGTCTTTTTTTCTAAGTGAAATTACAAGTTCAATTTGTAACTGGAATTAAAGGGATGATTACCCTTTTGAGAATAAAGCAGCATCACACAGAGTTCACTTTTCTCATTTGTTAATCCACTTCTAGTGATGTATCTATCTGCTGTTTCATCACTTACCTGCTGGAAAGACTCACGGTATTTGCTGAGCATCAAATGTGCGAGGAATAAGGAGATGGAAGAGATTGTCTATTCAGACACGCCTGAGGAGCATGTCACTTTTTTAGGTTTGGGGATCTTGGGAGGCAGGGAGGATGCGTGAAACTGACTGATGGGTTGAAGTCATTTGGAGGATTTGTATATGTCCAAAGTGGTGAAGATACAGCAGAGTTAGAACGTGAAGCTTTGTTCCTTTTGTATCTAGCTTTGAAAGGGTGATTCCTTCACAGGGTTTCTGGGGTCTCTATCAGCGACGGGGCGGGAAACTCGGGCATCCACGTGGAGCTGGGAGGAGAGCTGTCACTTCCTTATTCTGAGAAGATCCATGTGCCACACATGAGCCTGATGGGGACAATACTCTTGTCTCATCACTCCCAGAAATGTCTATCATTGAAAATGTTCAGGTTTTCCTTTTACATGATCCTTTTGATCTTTAACACTTTTCCAGTGAGCATCTTCCCTGTTTTTCTTTTTTCTCTGCTTCATGCAACAACCTACACAAAGAAAGTTCTTGATGTAAGTATGAGTCAGTTACCACTTCATGCCATGTGTTTGACAGTACTTCTACAGCCTCTGGCAGATGAAAAATCCTATTCAGCTGAAATATACCAGACATTTTTGTGAATACTAATGATGCATTTGCCCTGTGAACATCGTTTCACTGAAATGTTATTGCTGTCTTTTCTCTCCCTTCTACAATTACAGTCTTTGGGTCCTGGAAGCCTGATGTTTGTCAGGAACCTCCTGGAAAAATTAACAGCCAATCAGCAGAACATCCTGAAGTTTATTGCTTGTAATGAGATCTTCTTAATGCCAGCCACAGTTTTCATGCTCTTCAGGTCTGTTCACACCCACATCTGCATCAATGCATGGATCCTCATTACCATCAGTGAAGTGTCATGTGATCAGCCTTTACAATTGCATAGATGATGTGATGATTTCCTGTTCTTTGTGTGGTTAGATCTGTTTTCTATTGAGTCTTTCTTCAGATTTCCAAAGTTCTTGATAAACATGTTATTTATGTCTTGTGATTCAGTGGTCAAGGAAGCTTGTTGCTGCCTTTCATTTATTACCGATTCCTCACTCTTCGCTACACATCCAGAAGAAACCCATACTGCCGGTGAGATGTCAGACGTGCTCATTTAGATATGAACATTTCAAGGAATGATGTGCAAAGAGCAGCCTGGGTACTTAAAAAAAATAGTAATAAAATGTAAAGCAGTGGAACAAGGAAAAATCAGATTTTAGTGACATCAGATGGTAAAATACGGAATGGCTGTAAAAGATTTTTGCTCCTGTTAGAGACATACCTCTTTTAGACCTGCTTCGTTTACAGGTCCCTAAACGCTGATCATTGAACACTTTCTCCTCTCAATGCAGAACTTTGTTTACTGAACTGCGAGTTCTTCTGGAGCACTTTATCATGAAGCCTGCCTGCCCTGCCTTCTTTAGGAGGATGTGCCTCAACAGCATCGCCTTCATCAGCCGTCTTGCTCCCACAGGGGTCTGATTATTAGCAATTTTATGTTTGTTTTTTTGACTTTTATTGTTGCTATTTTCTGTCCTGGTTTGTTGTTTGCTGTAGAATTGGGGCATATAATGCCACCTGTGGAAGAATCTTCCTTTTTGAATATCATATTCACAGTCTGAGCTGAACTTTTTCTGTGTGAGGATGCTGTCAAAGATCAGACTAATGCTCTCAAGTCGCATGGGGATATTTTTTTCATCTTCTTGCTACAGATGGTAATGTCAAAATATCAGCTGTTTTTGTTTGTTCCAGTCACTATTTATTCCAGGAAATAGTTTATTTTGTATTCAAAACGTTAACAGTCTGAACTACTTAAGTATGTACGTACACATGATAAATCGTTAGTTATTTTTCTTTCAAACTTGGTTTGTCGTTTGTCTTAATGCTTGACTTCAAGTGATTTCCATTGATTCTATTACTGACTCAACAACAAAAATGTTTAGCTAATGTTAAACTTTTAGCTGAAAAAAATCTGCTGTATTTTTGAATAATTCAAATTGCTTAACTTCTTTGTTTATGATGCTTATTCAAAAGGGTTTATTCAAAGCATGCCATCTTTTTTGAATACTTCCTGATCTTAGTTGGAAAACTTGAATTCCTTTCTTTGATGAATGTTCCTCACTCTCCTCCTCATGCCTATGTTTTTTAAACCTGTTAAATGTGCTCTTTGCCTACAGACATGCCACATTTTTGTATAACAAAAATGAAGTTATCTCTTTAATAAACCAGAAGAAATATAAATTAAAAACACATTTTAGTGGTTTGTGGTGATACTTCTTTGTCAGGGCAGTAAGTGACCATCGCCTCAGATCAAACAGATAAAATAAAAAACATTCCTGTAGTAAATTAACTTCAGTCTTTATTTTTTTTTCCACACAATACAATGACCCAAATGACTAACAATATTTTAAATACCAGTACTATGTTATTTGGGTTATCCAAAATCATTTAGAAAAAAGGAATTAAAAAACCCGATTATTATAATCATTATTATTTTTTTCTTAAAGGAAGCCCTAAAAGCAGATTATTTTTAAAACAGGGGACTTTTACAGATGATTAGAATTAAATCCAATGGGGAGAGCATATGAATGGTGTGTGGCGATTGTCTTCTGCTTTTAAAAGTTGTTCTCTGGAATAAAAGGAAAGCTGATCATTCTGATCAAAGAGCTTTTCCACTAACTTTTTTTCTTAAAAAGAGTGTTGGTCCTTGATTTCAGGAGGTAGACACATCCCCTTCCATTAAGGCATGAATGATTGCTTTTCTAATTACAAAAACTTGTAGTTAGTTTAGGTTGGACTGGCTGTCCCATCTGAGTGTGTTCTTAAAATAAGAGGTAACTAGTGTTTTGAGCGTCACACCGTGTAAATGTTTTGAGAGAAAACTGTTTTGATTGATGCAATTCCAACACATTTGCTAAGATGTTTGCAAAGCAAAAAAAGGAAAACCGCTCAGGAAAAAACGATTTACATCATTTCTAAACAAAAGTAACCATGTGTGTAAACCATAAGCGATGTAACTATTTTAACTACAATTTGATTCATATAATTTGTGGTTGCGGATCCGATTTATATTGATTTTGGTTCCTTTAGAATGATGCGATTGGATATGATTCACTGATCTAAAATGGATTTGGTTTCTCCAAAATTTCAACAGTGTGACTCAGAGATCAATAGCTGCTACTGAACAGTGAAGTTTTCCAGATTCTTGTGTTTCTTCAAGATAATTAAGTGTAAATAAATGTGTACAAACAAACAAGTAAACAAGAATGAATGTCAAATCCATTCCCATTTGAGTTTGATAAAGTTCATTCCACTGTTGTTTTTCCACATCAGAATAATCCAAAGGAACATTTTTAGAACCTTCTAGCACACTGTATGGTCACATGACTTTGTAAATTCAAAGTGTTTCCACACATTGGACTGGAATGATGTTGATCAGTTTTACTGCATCACGTGTGTTTGTCTGCTGGGATGGACCATATAGTAACATAAACCTGTGTCTCAATCCAAATTGTATTTTCTAAGACATATATAATTGATTTATTTCATTTTGAAAATTTTACAATGGTAAAGATTGATTCAATTCAATAATAACTTTTCTCAGACAGATTGATCTGATTTGATGAAGCGATTAATTGTTAAGCGCCTTGTAACCATTTCTGGATTGTTACAAATCTGGATTGTAACCCTTAATCTGACTTATTCTTACTCAATATCCCTGTGTTATATAGTATGTTTTATTTATTTATTTAGTGTAAATTGTAATACAGAATTTGTATAAATAAAGTTGTTTTTACATCCCTGTTTGTTTGTTTTTTACTGAACAAACAGAAAAGTACAAAAGACTAAGATGAACATGAAGACATGGTTTGACATCACAAATCAGACAAAATCTTTGAGTGTTTCCAAACAGACGCAGAGTGAAACAACAAAAACAAAACTTGTGAAAGAAAGAGAAAACTATGTAGAGTGAGGGAATAATAATCATTTCCTGTTTTTTCCACACAAGTATAGAAACAACAGGGAAGTTTGTAATAGTTTTTATTTATGGTTCCTTCAGGAGTTTCAGTGATTCTAGGTACAGTTTGAATTCATGTTTAACCCTGTAAAGCCTGAACCATTAAATAAATGACAGAAAAGTTCAATACTTTGGATTTGGAGCCTTCATAGGTCCCTCTGAATAAACAAGGGAAAAAAATTTTTTTTCACATGTAAATATCATATCTGATACATCGGGTCACACAGCTCAAAGATATCTTTTTTTCTGAGCTAACAAAACATTCTAAGAGAAAATAAAAAACAAGAAACGTGTATTTCCATTGTGTTGCTCTTGCAGAGGGCTGGCAGACTCATGTATCAAATATGATACGTCCGGCTTTAAAGGGTTCAATACTGTATGATCTGAGGGCCTTCATGCATTATAGTTGAATGTTATATTTAGTCAGACTTGTGTTTTGAAGTATCTAGCAAAGTTCTGTCATAAAGTCCACACTCCTGCCAGCCAATCAGCTTTCTGATTCATTCTTTTCCTCTTTTGCTTTTATTCAATCGGATCGTGTCTTCCAACAGACCGTAGCTTCGTTGCCATGGGTAACATCGACCAGGCTCCGCCGTTTATCGCTGAAATGGACGTGACACGGGAACTCTTCCGGACTGCCTTCCATACCCTAACAGTCCTGCTCGACTCGTGATCGATGGAAAGGACAGCTGGCCGTGGATTAATCGCGTTAGCCAATTAGCTTGCTAGCTAATGTTAGCATCTAAATAATCCCCTGCTGGAAGCTAATCTCAGTCTCAGTTTGTATCCGTTTCGTCCTGTAACTCAACCTTTGCTTTCGTTTCTCGCGATTTTCTTTAGCCTATTTTAAGCTGACTTTGTCAGAGATAAACGGAACCTTGGTCATCAGGACAAAATCGTCGGGTTTTTCTGAAGTGAAGGCTGAAGATGGAGATCCGCCTCAACAGAGTCGACTATGTTCAGGTATCACCACATATATGAACCTGTTGAACCTTTTTTCCTCTTGCTGTAAGCTTGACTTCTGCATCTGCAGCTGGTGGTAACTGTAAATATCATTGAAAGTGTGATGTTACCATTGTTTCCCTTCAGGTTGGGGTGACATCTCAGAAATCTATGAGACTTCTTCCAGCTTTGGGAAAAAAGGCAACTCAAAAGGTAGAGCTTTTGTCTCCTTAACAATCTCCTTCTTGGACTTTTTACAAAGTTTTGACATTATTTCAACATTTTAAACTTAAGCCAGCTATAAAAACAAGACATTCACACCAAAGCCACGAGAACATCATTTTGCTCCATCTCTTTCCTAGTAACATGCATAAAACCATCAGGATGAATACAGATGATCTTTTCACCAAAGCGTGTTTTAAAGCCAGCCCGCAGCCCTCTGCTTTTTCTCTAATGCTACTGGTTGTACTTTGGTACACATATTGATGAGAGCATTTCTGGTGGAACCTGGCGTTTGAGTAGCATCTTCATGGATGCTCTGTGATTGATGAAGGATTTTTGTGTTGCAGATAGCCATTGCTGATCGCGATGGTATTCTGACATGTTTTGGGATGAAGAAGGGAGAGGCAGTGGTGAGTTGACATTTTATTGACATCATTCACTTCTTGAGAAGAAAGTGTTCTGCTGTCAAATACTGTGATTGTCATTTCAGCCTGTGTTTAAAACACTCCCGGGCCAGAAGATCTCCAGAATGGATCTTGGAGGTGCTCTTGGGACTCCTCAGGAGAAGATCTTTGTCTGCTCTGGCTCTCAGGTTCGAGGATACACCAAGAAAGGCAAACAGTTTCTCACCTTTGAAGCCAATCTAACTGAAAGCATCAATGCCATGTAAGAAACCCTCTGACTTTTTCTCTCTATTTGAGTGAATTGTTCCGAACTGTGATGGAGATGAGTGATGCTGAAAATGTTTTCTTCCAGGTTTATCTCAGGCGCTGATCTTTTTGTGTGTGCTAGTTACATTTACAATCACTACTGTGACTGTAAGGATCAGGACTACTTCCTGTCTGGAGACAAAATCAATGATATCACTTGTGTGTCCTTGGAAAAGCTCTCTCACCTCACACCGGTCTTAGCTTGCCAAGATCGGGTTCTGAGAGTCTTGCAGGTAGGTTGAGCTTGCATTTCTCCATCTTTTCATTTCGGTAAGTGTATCTCGTTTAGTCACTTAGATGTAGCTTACTTTCCGTCATTGAAAGGGCTCCGAACTTGCCTATGATGTTGAAGTCCCTGGTCCTCCATCTGTGCTGGAACTGTACAACAAAGATGCAGGCTAGTCACTTTGTTTGTCAGCTGAGTATCCAAAGAATATCCTCAGTAGAATCTGCTTCTTTTACACCAGCTTTTTGACATGCCATCTGCTTTTCATCAGGAGAGGAAGTCCTTTATGGAACCACAGATGGAAGAATAGGACTGGTCCACATTGGTGAGCACTCTGCTGTGGCCAAGTGGGAAATTGATAATGACCAAAAAAAAGGAGGTAACGTGCTTTTGGATTGGCACAAAATATTTTAATTCATGTTTCTATTCAAGCTTCTTGAGTTTCTGACACATTTCCAAGAGTAGATCAGCAGAATCCCCGTTTTATTTCATCATATCAGGGATTCTCTGCGCTGACACGTTTGACATCATTGGAGATGGGGTGAATGACATCCTGGTGGGCAGAGACGATGGGACAGTGCAGGTTTATGGCTTTGACAGTTCCAACGAGCCCACCTTACGCTTTGAGCATGTACGTTTTTACATGGAGAAATACCAATCATGCATACTTGCTGTGTTCCTTTATTCTACTTAACAGTTGATATTTGTCAACAAAATCCATTCTGCCTAGGGTGCATAATTCTCTTCAGTTTAGATCAATTTATTTGTGAAACACATTCATAACTTTTGTTGTCTCACTGTGCAAAGAGCAAAGACTGCAAAGAAAAACAAACAACAGAAAGCTGTGGGATTTAAACTTCATTGAATTTTCGGAACTGTCAAAGTGGTCTATGATCAGAATGTCATGACCTTTGCTAAACAGGAGACATTTGCGGTCTTCCTGGTCACAGGTTTTGTCTGAGAGTGTGACCTCCATCCAGGGTGGTTGTGTGGGGAAAGAGTCATATGATGAGGTCGTCACTGCAACTTATACAGGTTAGTAGAGATGTTTTCCCAAACCTTACAAGTATCCCCACTGTCAGTTTCTCTAACCTCACAAATTATTCAGAATTCACAGGTTTTATTTATTGTTGTTGACCACTAAAGTTTAAATCTGGAATACGGCTCCTCTTCCAGGATGGGTGACTGGTTTGACCACTGAATCGCAAAAAAACGAGGCTGGTGCTGGAGATGAGTTTAGGATCAGCAAAGAGACACAGTCTAAAGTGGAAGTGCTGAGGTACGAGCTTCTTAGCCATTCAGTTCTTTATGGTAGCAGTTGAGTGGCGAACTATCTGGGGTGAGCCCTGCCTTTGCCTGACAACAACTGAGATAAGCTCCAACAACCATTTGACCCTGAAAGGGATAAAGGCGTTTTGGAAAGTGGATGGATGGTAGCAGTTAAAGTCAGATGTGGATCCGTTTTCCCTTGAGTTGTTTTGGTTCCTTTTAGAGCGGAGCTGGAGCAACTGCAGGGGAAAGTCCTGCAAGGACGTGAGCAGTACCAGCAGACCACTCAGTCCAGCACAGCCGTCTCTGCTGTCCCTGTTTTCAACATCAATGACAAGTTCACCCTCTGCCAGAATGATGCAAGCTACAGCCTCACTCTGGAGGTCCAGACTGCCATTGATAATCTGCTGCTTCAGGTAAACAGAAAACCAGGAGTGCTATTGAAACTGATCCACTAGGAAAACTTTCAGAATATAACTTTTGGTTTCCTCCCAGAGCGATGTTCCCATTGATCTGCTGGATGTGGATAAGAACTCAGCCGTTGTCAGTTTCAGTGAATGTGACCCAGAGGTGAGCTAAATGGGCTGTTTGGAGGAAGACCAAAGCTTTCTGCTTAAAGAATGCCACCAATCTGCTTTCAATAGTCAGATTCTTCTAACTCCTTTTGCAGCAACCCAATGGTAACTTTCTCCTGGCCACATACAGATGTCAGGCCAACACTACCAGACTGGAACTGAAGGTAAGCAGTAGATGTAGCTGTGACGTCTGCAGAGTTTGATGTTGTGGGAGTTGATGACATTCTATGAACAAGATGAACTTCTTGACTAAAGCTAGCTGTGTTAATTCATGGACTGGCTCTTTTTAGCTGAACTTTCACTGTGCACTGTGCTGAAACATGCATGTCTTTGTTCTTGTGTTTATAATGGTTGTTTCATCTGAAATGAACTGTTTTTCCAAGGTGAGATCTATTGAGGGACAGTATGGGAGCCTGCAGGCTTACATTACCCCCAGACTGCAACCAAAGACCTGTCAGGTTCGCCAGTACCAGATCAAGCCACTGTCCCTCCACCAGAGGACCCACAGCATCGACCCGACCAGGTGACTGTCTGTGAAGATGGCTTTTAAGAAGAAATGGTCCAAAGAAAGTATGCAGAGAAAATGGGATTCAAACATTTTAAGCCAAAATTCATAAATATTTTACTACTACTGTAATGTAGGTCTGGCCTGTGTTCAAAGTTTAGTACAGATCTTAAGTAGGTCGGTTCCATTGCTGTCGTGTAGTGCTCTTACATTTTCTGTTTATTTGTTTGGCAACACAGTTTCAATTCAATGTTTGTTGTTAATGAGTTTAGTTAAAGCATGAATGCAGAACTCACATCACTCAGTGACCCTCTTTTTTTTGTTTGCTTGTCTTATCCAGACCCATGAACCGTCTAAGCTTGGTGGGGCAGTTTAGTTTTGCAGAGATCCACTCCTGGGTGGTTTTTTGTTTGCCAGAGGTGCCTGAAAAAACACCAGCTGAAGACAGCATCACTTTCTATTTTCACAATACTTTTCTCGGCACACAGCTTGAAGCCACCTACTGGTAAATGCATCCGTACACTAAAAATGCCCAAGTTCCATACAACTAATGAAGGAAGAAAAACCTTCTTTACAATCCTGCTTCAAATATTTTGATGTGATCTTTTTTTTTTGCATAAACATTTCACCTGAGCTTTGTATTCAAACATCAGTGGCATCTGTGCTGTGAATAACTTGTTATTTCAGCAAAGGCGAGGGTCACTTCCAGTCCGACAACATCTCTACTATTTCTATACTAAGTGATGTTCTTTCTAAAGAAGCAACCAAAAGGAAAATCAATCTCAACATTTCCTATGGTTGGTGCATCACTTCTGTGTTCAGACATGCTTTTGTTAGCCTGTAAAGACGAGGAAAGAGTTTCACAGATGCATTTTACTTTCAGACATCAACGATGACTCCGTGAGCCACACTCTCAGAATGATTCATCCAAAGTTGGAGTACCAGCTGCTGTTGGCAAAAAAGGTCCAGCTTGTTGATGCTCTGAGAGTAAGTGGGTTACCGTATGTTTCTCAATGACAGATTGATGTCAGACTGCAAACAGTCAAGAACTACAGTACACCTGCAACTATAGTGGAAGAAGAGCATCAGATCCCCTTACTGATGGGTGCTGATGTAGGCTTTTCCCAGCTACAAAAGAAATGGACACTCTGTCATCTTATTTGTAGGTTCATTTGAACAGAAAGAGATAGAAAAGCAAGAAATTGACTTTAACAGATGTATATAAATACATTTACATACATTGAGGGAAAGCAGTACAAAACAATATAACATGTGACAAGATGCTAGATGGCTCCTACAATAAAGGATGTTTGGTTTCTATTTTCTGGTGCATTTAGATTAAAATCATACACTGACCCTGCAGGAAATCCCCAGCAGCTCCTTGTCTGTAAAGGTTTGATATTTGACTTCTGTATATTCGCTTCACCCACATCTGTTCTGGGATTGTCAGGAGCTTCAGGTTCATGAAGGGAACGCCAATTTTCTGATACCAGAGTATCGAAGCATCTTGGATGAATCTGCCAGTCTTCTTGAGGAATACAAGAAGCAACCAGCACATCTGGAGAGGCTTTATGGTGCTTTGCAGAAACCACATTTAACTCAAATTCTGTTGGTTCTCTGACACTCACTTCTATTTTTGTATTTGTTTTTCCTGTAGGAATGATCACTGACCTCTTCATTGACAAATTCAAGTTCAAAGGCCAGAATGTGAAAACAAAGGTGTCATCATTGTTGGAGATTCTGGATAACTATGATCTAAATTCTCTGTTAGAATTTTTCCACCATGTTTGAGGTGGATTGTAATAAAGTCCATTCATCTATGTTCTGCTAGTTAGATGCTGACAGTTTGTCATGGTGCCATGCAAAGTAGAATTATTTATTCTTCAACAAAGACTTTATAAGTTCTTCCTAGGAGTTGCAAGAATGATAACGACTCCTCTTTTTATTGAAGGTTTTATTTGACCAGAAAACAGGTTCATAGACACAAACAAGGGACTGCGTTTTTACCATATACTTTCTGATAGTTGCCCGATGTTTATTCCCAAAATCTGGCAGCTGACCTGGTGTTTATTGGAGACGGTGTCTTATTTGAGTCCGGCTGCTATTGAAAAGGCATATGAACATTTCTTTAAGTATCTAGTTGTAAAATTAAAAAGAAAAGTCAAAAGGTGTCATGAGTTTTTTAAGATGCAGACCATATTAAACTATGTAGAGATGTTTTGTCATGTTTCCCACTGCATGTTCAATTCTCAGTAATCAAACAACATATCACAGGGATGGATGATGGATGGATGATGAATACATGGATGGATGGACATCACAGAAGAACATGTGCAGGGACGCACTTTCTTCTTCTTTATTATTGCCATAAAACCCAATAAACAATAGACTTGATGTGAAACAGAGAATGCAGTGCATTATATCCATCCAACCATTTTCTAAACCCCTTTCATCCCTCACGGGGCTGCTGGAGCCTAACCTGGCTGCTGTTGGGCAAAGGCAGGGGACACCCTGGACAGGTCACCAGGCTGTGGCAGGGCCACAATCACACATTCATACCCAGTGACAATTTAGAGTAACCAATTAAACCAGGAAGCATGTTTTTGGACGGTGGGAGGAGAACATGCAAACTCCACACGGATAGGTCCCAGTCAGGACTTGAACTGGAGCCTTTTGGCTGGGAGGGAAGAGCAGCCGAACCTGATTAAACAAAAAGTTTTGAGAATAAAATCACAAGAGTTTGAGACACTTCAAATAAATCGATAGTGGGAGATTTTCCTGAAGCGTAGTTAAAGATATATTAGTTTATCTAAAGCTAGAATAACAGAGGGGTGTTGGTAAGGTTTAAGCAGGCCTCTTTGTCCCGCAGGCAGACGGGTCCAGCCGGTTTTGAATTTGCAATCAAGACATTGTGATCCTTTGCGGCTTCAGTAGTTTTAAAGCGTCATCATCTAGACGGTCTGTGATTGGTTCGTTCAATCCTCGCGGGCTACTTGAACTGAGAGAAAGCAGGCTCCTGTGTTTCTAAATGTCTGCTTTGTAGTTGTTCGTGTTCTGGTCCGTTGTGCTTTCTAGAAGATGGACTTTTAGTTTTTCGTCCCGCGGATCGTGATCAGTCTGTAGCTCGGTTCGGTTCGGCTCGGCTCCATCTCCTCTGTTCTGTTTTTCGTTGCCATCACAACGGTTTCGTTTTGATTCTGAAAGGATCTCCAGCAGAACCCCAGCAACTGCTGCTGTAAGCAGAACGAGCCCGAACCGAGGAAAGCGGGTCCCGGAAGAGTGAAGCGGAGCAGCGGGTTTGTGTTCGGAGAGGAACCATGTCTGCAGCCAACAGGAGCGCGCCGGCGGAGCAACACAACCAGGAGAACATGCTGTCCCGGCTGAGAGGCGCCATGAAAGCCCGGCCTGCAGCCAAGGAAAACCAAGAAAACCTTCCACCCAAACAGGCCGCCAGCAGAACCGTCCTGGGAGCTCTGCAGAACAAGCAGCGGAACCAAGGCCAGAACCTCCGCGGCGCAAAGCAGGTACCATGCTGCACGGCCTGCTCCAGCGGGGCGCCAGAGCCCGGTAATCCGGCTGCTGGTTGTTCCCTCCCGGTAATCCCGGGTCCAACAACCAGAACGATTCCGTTTTCTTCAGTTCTGCTCCTCATTGTGGTAATGCTGCTGGTTCCGTGTCTGTGCGCCATTTTAGCCTCATTTCACCTCCTCATAGATGCTACTGGATGAACCTGCAGCTGTCTTTCCAATCATCTGATGGTTTCCAATGTGCTGTGGATCCTCTCTCAATCAAACGCTGATGGTTTTGCTGTTTCATTTGAATGCTGTGGTTTTGTCTTGCAGGAGTCTGCACAGCCCTTCTCCTGTAAGGCTGAGGACTTTGGGAAAAGCTTCTTTGAGAAGCCGCCTGCCAAGCAGCCAGCCTTCCAGATCCACGTGGATGAACCCGATGGAGCCTGCACCAAGAAGCCTGTTCCTGAGGCCCTCAGAGCCAAGGCCACAGTCCAACGCTCTCCTGTGGCCGTGCACAACGCCATGCCATGCCGACAGCCCCTGGCCGTCATTGACGTCCCATCTGTTATGGATGCCAGCTTTGGTGGGTTGCTGTAGGATCTTGTCTTGTTCAGTGATGTCAAATGGATCTTTAGTGTGACGTGCCGCAATCTAAATGAACATGTGGCTTTCAGATTCTCCCATGGACATGTCGTTAGTTGAGGTAGAGGAGAAACAAGTTAACGTCAACCAAGTCCCAGAATATGCAACTGAAATTCATTCGTACCTGAGGGAAATGGAGGTGAGAAGCTCTCTTCTTTTTTTTTTCTCCTCCTGAAACATCTCCGTTTGGACAATCTGCTATTTTCTTACCTTTGGTTTTAGGTGAAAACCAGACCAAAGGCGGGCTACATGAAGAAGCAGCCTGACATTACAAACAGCATGAGGGCCATCCTGGTGGACTGGTTGGTGGAGGTTGGAGAAGAGTACAAGCTCCACAATGAAACCCTTTATCTGGCGGTGAACTACATCGACCGTTTCCTCTCGTCAATGTCTGTCTTGAGGGGCAAACTCCAGCTTGTTGGGACTGCTGCCATGCTGCTGGCTTCGTATGTGCCAATTATTTACCCCCAACGAAAGCCTGAATTCTTGTTCAGCTTGAAAAGGTTTCATGACTTTTTGTGCAGGAAATTTGAAGAGATTTACCCTCCTGAGGTGGCAGAGTTCGTTTACATCACAGATGACACTTACACCAAGAAGCAAGTGTTGAGAATGGAGCATCTAGTACTCAAAGTCCTGTCATTTGATATGGCAGCACCAACAATAAATCAGTTTCTTACTCAGTACTTCTGCCACCACTCTGTCAACAAACAGGTGGAAAGCTTGGCAATGGTGAGTGTTTATTTGTTCCATTGTTTTTGTTTCCTGAAACCAATCTGGACCTGCTCTGAAAGTTCACCTGTCTTGATCTGCCCTACAGTACCTCGGGGAGTTGAGTTTGATAGATTCAGACCCCTTCTTGAAATACCTGCCATCACAGATAGCGGCTGCAGCCTACGTCCTCGCCAACAACGCAGTGACCAGCGGCTCCTGGGTAAGGGTTTCCTCAAACTTAAGTTTAGGTTTATTTCTCCTGGCAAATGACAACTTTGGTTTCATTCTACACTTTTTTAAATAAATGTTTGCCTTGAGATTCCCATTATGGGGCTGTAGGGCCGGTCCTGTCATAAATACGAGGCTCTGGGTCTCGGTGTAGGCATACAAAATGGTTTACTCTGGTATTTTGACTGGTCTGCTCCCAGCCCAAATCCTTGGCAGAGATGACAGGCTACATGCTAGAAGATCTGATGGCATGCATCGAAGACCTTCACAAGATGTACCTGAGCGCCGCTCAGCACGCCCAGCAGTCTGTCCGCGAGAAGTACAAGTCCTCCAAGTGAGTTGCTGTACTTTAGGTTATGTTTACTTCTATTCTCTGTAAAAATATTTGGATGACTTGGGAGCAGTTGACCATTACAGGAAAAAAAACAAACTGTTGGGTGAACCAGACATTCTGACTGAGCCCAACCACATTTTTTACCATCAAAAGCCTCGTTCAAATAAATAATGGTTAAAATAGTTAAATGTTGCTCACCGTAGCATTGTTAGGTTTACCGTGCAATTTGGATGATGCTGAGCATTCTGAACAGCTGCATGGAAGCAGAGGTGGCTCCAGAATCCAGGCTCTTGGTGTTGATGGTAAACTCCTTTGGCCTGTTTCCATCACTTCCCTTTACTGCCACTTCAGAAGCAGGAAAATGTTTCCTTTGTCTTAAATTGGTGCAGATTTTTTTTTTTTTTTTTTATTGGCCAGAATCATTGAATGTGTTAATCTACTTCCGGACTTGAACTTTTTCCATGTTTTTAAAGTGTTTCCTGGTTTCAGACATCCTCACACCTGAGTACATTGTGAGGATGTTCAGAGTTCCTCCCTAATGTTCTGAAATGAAGGCCGTCTGCTCTGAATCCTGACGTTTGCTTTTCTTTACAGGTACTTTGAAGTCTCTACTATCGCTGCGCCTGCCAAGCTGCTCCTGAAGTGACCTACTTGTTGTTCATGTACTGTCAGTCTTTTTAATCATTTTTTGTAAATGACGTACCAGTTTTAGACTGCATTTCTGCTCTTTTTGGAGTGTTTTTTTTTTTTTTTTTTTTTTAAAGAGTTAAATATTTTTGTATCTCTAGTCCAAGCAGATATCTAATCATTGGCTTTTAGTGTCAGTCTTTACTCCACTTGCTGCTGCTTTGATCTGCAGTCTAAATGATCTGCAAATGTTTCAACCTTCAAGAAGCTGGCAGTTTCCTTCATCTTTTCAGAGGGACTGCCTGATTTGATGCAGATTAAAGGGTGACTCTGTGATCAGTGTCCTGTCTTTCATTGAGCGAGGTTCTTGTAAATACATTTTGTTTTTAAGACTGTACACATGAGGGCAGCAAAGAACTGCTGTTGGTTTGAAACTTGTCTCAGAGCCTCACTTATTTTCTCACATTCTTAACTTTACTGAGGAAGATCCATTTACTGGATGGAGTGCCGCCCCACCCCCGCCACACACACACACTCTAAATGGGAAGTCAGAATCCATAGCACCTCTAAGAACTAAACAGTTACTACTCAGTCACTCTAGTCAGAATAACCATTCTTGCTGTGATACTTCTCTAACATCTTGCTGATGTATCTCACTTTTTTTTTTTATAAAGTTCCAAACGGACCAATCAGCTGCCTCAGTAAAAGCAGGTGGTACCTGCTATCCCCTCCTGACAGTTTCCTGAGCTGCTTGCAGTGGAAGGGGTGTGGACTTGTTCCTGATTGACGTTAGTTGCCATAGAAACGATGACTCGGACCAATCACTGTCTTGGTCCAACGTGGCAACGTCCACAAGGTGAAAAAATTTTTTTTCTTTTGTTTCCCATGGATGATGTCACACCTGCTCTGTCCAGTTCTCTGTATACAGTCAATGGTGAGATCTCAGAATGCACAGAAGTAGTTTCAAAGGGAAAGGTTTACGCGATCCAGTGCAGCCTTCTCACCTCTGCCTGACCTCCAGACTGAAGTTCTGCTTTGAGGCAGAATCTAGGTTTGCTTGTACAATATTATCTGGGGCTGATTAACTTGCTAACACAGTTAATGATACTCCTGAAATGTTATTGTACCAAGTATGACAAAAGCATTCTGTTGAACAGGGAGGCAATGAAGCAGCCTTGGAAGTGTCCTCTCAAATCCTTCAGTTAGAAACAAGCTGACACAATTTTGAATATGAACAAGAGATGTTTGGAGTTCACAGGATGACAATGAATCTACTGGTAAGGAACAGGGACTGGCATTTTCCTCCTCTGTGGCTGTTTGATTTATTGCTGAGGGAAAACTCCAGGCAGCCAATAGGAACGAAGGCATCCGTCTCACTGAACATGGAGGCTGGCTTTGTGTGAGGTGGCTCGCAGAGGGTGAAGCAGCTCAGCTGCTGAACAGCTTTTCCTTCAGAAAGAATGAACGACTAAAAAGCTATCAACAGGTTTTCCCTCCTGAAGGCTCATTCTTGTGATGGGGGTGTAACCATGTTTCTGGGTGGAGTTCTTTGACCACAAGCCTACCAGGATGCTTCCAGCAGCGACATCGCATCGGTCCAACCCTCTGGGGAAATTCAAGTGCGGATAAAGACCTGAAGGGCGGCTAAAGGAGGCTGAAACACATGCCTGCCCCCAAAAAATTTCTGGTGGCGTCCACCTCGCTGCCTCTGGCTCTGGGCTGGGGCTGGAACCTGAGCCTTTACCTGGGGATGCTCTTGGGACTCCTGATTCTGCTGGTGCTTCT
Source organism: Adrianichthys oophorus (assembly GCA_036245035.1). Taxonomy (NCBI): domain Eukaryota; kingdom Metazoa; phylum Chordata; class Actinopteri; order Beloniformes; family Adrianichthyidae; genus Adrianichthys; species Adrianichthys oophorus. The sequence goes on along the minus strand of BSAI01000038.1, from coordinate 4,670,236 downwards.
GCTCTGGATGCTTTTAAAACAGCTCAGAAACTCCCTGGTAAAGTCGGTGCTGCAGCCCGTTCGCTCTGTAAGACAACCTCTCTGTGATCGGAGGCTGCAGCATGTGTTGTGAGACGAGGACATGTGCCAAACGCTGCCAGCACTGGAGCTGGCCACAGAACTTGAATGTGCCTTTGCAGACCAATGTAAGAAAGAATGCTGTTGTTGCTTGTGTCCTCACTGCCTTTTCTTCTTACTGCTTTATGTGTGCCTAAAGTATAAGGCGTGTCTGTTGGAAAGTATGTTTTCCTTGTAATAAAGCTAACATTAAGAAAAAGCAATCTTTCTCTTTTCATCTCAGCAATGTATTCACACAACCAACCTCTACTATCACGGTGAAAGCATAAGCCAGTGTTAGATCTGCATCCTGATTCATGGTGATTAAAGCAATGCATCAAGCAGGCAATTTGCACTCCTCTCATCTCATTTGTGAATTGGCTTGACATTGAGGGTTTCTGCTAATGACATTAATGAAAGCCTTTCTGTCATTTTGGTAGCTTTTTAAATCCTGTGTATGTTAGCGGACAGGCTGAATGACACCGTTGAGGGAAATGAGAACATCAACAGCAGATGCTGTGCCATGTCCAGGTGCTAACAGACATTTGCTCAGTTTGGATGGATGCTAATATAATTCCACCTCTTTCACTCTAAAGTTTCAAATCAAAACAACTGTTTTCATTTGAAAGTCTGTAGGGAATCAGTGCAAAGGAAACAATCCGATTTTTCCACATGCGTTTCTCCCTGAGTAAGATTTTTCTAATTTTGCACAGACATTGGTTTCCTTGCGTTAAGCCCAGCCACGTCAAATTTCACCGGATTCTTTTCAACAATGTTTTGAGCAGAAACGTTGATTTAAGAGGCATTAGTGTTGTAGCATTAAAAAAGAGAAAAATACTGGTTGCACTAAGAAAAAGTTGGGATGAAAAACTCCTGACAGGTGTGACAGAATTTCCCTAATCTAACTCTTGGTAGGAAAGCAAACATTCTCATGTTCTCTCCAGGATTTTTGATGGTCTGTCTATAAACACTTAATCTGTTTGCTATTTTCACCACAGGAACTGCTCAGGGGTTCTTCTTCCACAGCTTCACACTTGGGTTATTTCACACCAACAACAGTCTGCTTATCTACTACTCCCTTCAGCATGAAACTTGCAGATTAAAGATGCCTGGCAGCGTCTGCAGATCTCATACATGCATGTTGTCCTCTAGCTTTATTCTTCTTACAAACTGCTTCCTGATGTTACATGAGCAGCCTCACAATCCTCCCCGATGAAAAACACTAGACTTTTGATTTGAAATGATGTGCTGAATATTTTATGTAGGATTCCAGACATGAATGTGCACGGCAGTGCTCATGCTGCCTGCTTTGTTCTGTTGAAAGGAATAACAGACTGAAGTCAACAAATATAACATTGAAGTCAACAATGATTTTCTGAATAACCTTTGCTTTGTGTGGTTTTAGGAGTAAAGGTCTGCCTGAGAGGTGGTCAAACCACTCACAAAGATGACCTCTGTTTGAAACTTTGCTCTACTCGAGGCCGGGAAATCACCTGAATAGAAAAATAATGAACACCTGTAAAACAAACAACTCACCGCGCCATGGTTTAGAGAGTGTCCTTGTGTGAAGGCAGACGGTGGTTCAGGAGGTAAAAACTCGCCTGGAAACGGCTGCAGGCAGAAGTTGACACATGATTGAGGCGGCGAGAGCTGCTCTCCAACTGTAGAATAGCAGCTGTGATTATGATACTGCTGCTGCAGCAATACATGACATTCTCCTTTCAGTTTCTACTTTTTAAAACAAAGTGTCTTAAAAACCCTCTTATTGCAATTCAGTCCACTAGAGGGAAAAAGGAGAGCCTCTGTTTTCTCCTGCAGAGTTAGGGCTTAGTGTGAATCACATGTAAGAAAAGAAATAACTGACTGCACTAAAGCTGATGCCAACAGATAAAATTGTGCAACAACAACAAACAGTCTCTGGAATGATTTAAGGCACCTAAAATGACTGAAGACCTGTACTCTCAAGCATTTCCATCCTAGTTGGAAATTTGTTGGGAACACCTGATACCTGAGTCTCTGGTGTTTTTTTCCACTAGTGTGGGACATTGTTCAAGTTTACAGATTTCTTTGCTGGAAAATCAAAAACTCATCCTGTGGAAGTGCCTCTGTGCTGGGGTCTCTGGAACAGCAAAGGTGAAGGTGTGCAGGATAGTGGATAACATTGCACATCCTCTGCACTCTGAACTGCAGTAAAGAAGGACAGAACAGAAGGGTTCCTGCTAACTGCAGAAACAACAAACATGAGAACAGCTCAAGACGCTGCTTTGATTCTGCAATCCACACAAAATACAAGATCAGATAAAAATGTACAACAAGGTAAGCACGCCAGCATGAACTCTGAGTTCTTCAATCAAAAACTTTTTTGACTGAAAACATGCCAAAGTCACAGCTGATCTCACTGCATCCTGAAACACTGCACAAAGAGCAGCGTGAATTAGAACAAGGTCACCAATCCTTTTCCTTTGATAGTTTTGCTAAAAGGCTGTAACCCAAAACCTTAGTGTTTTGTTATGTGCCTGCAAGCACAGGGGCTGCAACACGAACCGCACACTGCACAAGCTGCCACACCATGATTGATGCTGTTATGGACTTCTGACCCCAGATTAAAAATGTCTTGGTGGTGTTTGATTCTGGTTCTTGTAAACAGACTGTAAAGCAGTTGGCTGTTATTTTCATTGCATTAATGAATGACACCCCCTCTCTCTTTGGAGCCAGGGTGACATGCATGCATTTATTATTGAAAGAGTTGTCTTTCAATGCTCTCCGCTCTGGTCTTTTACCAAAACAGTTTTCTGGATGTGTACTACAACTGGAGCAAAGTCTGCAGTACGACTGCTGACGAAGACTTCGTCAGAGGTTCCAAATTACACCCATTCTGAGGTCTGTACAGACAATAGTAGCGTTGATGTTAAAGGTCATTGATCCTTTTTTACAGATCTTGATGGTTTTTTCCTTTGAATGAACTACCTCCTATGTCCATAGGTTCTGTATTGGCTGACAAACACATGAGACGTGGTTTTCCCACAATGACCCTCATGTGTAGTAGTTTGTGGATTGTAGAAATGAACTTTAACAAACTTGGTTCTGAAACTTTGAGTGATTTTTGTCTATGCTGTTCTTTACCACATTAAATGTTGTAACATTTTGTCATTTTATGTTTTAACATATTTTGATTTGACAGACCTCATACATTTTATGAGGTTTATTTACTACTGTACTTCCTAGTTTTATTTGTCTTCATGTAGAAACTTTTTTTCATTTGTTTGAAGACTTTTATTGGTTTGCTAGTTTTCTTATGTTGGTATAGGTCTTCAGATACATTTCTTTTATTTTACACTATATCAAGTTCTGCTCTGAGACAGAATTATGTTTGTTTGTTTTGCGTGCCTGACAGCAAACACTAGGGGAGATGTACGGTACAAAGCCTCCCATCCCTGGAATCAGGCTGAGTAATGAGTAACATGAGGTCCATTCCAGCTACTTCATCCACTTTTTCTAAACACAAAAGCAACACTTCTGCTACTCAGGGCTGTGTTTGCCGCTTTACCTTTTCATTTCTATTGCAGTTTGATTCTGCCTGCTTCCTAAAAAAGCAGGAAAAATATTGCCATACTTTTTAACATTTATGTTTGCACTGCAGATGTAAATTAGAACATTAGTATGATGGATTTATTGTTTCCCTGAAGTTGTGCTTGTATGTAGGTTCTTCTATGGACCAATATTGTCTATTCCTTCCTCATTAAAACCTCTGACGTGGAAGAGGTCATGTTCTTTCATGACTACAGTACTTTATGAACTTCCAAACACTTCATATGACAGTTATATTGTTTGGAGACAGCAAGGCTGTGCATAAACTCAGAGACGGTCTCCTTTTAATCTGCTAGTTTAGTTCTTGGTCACTTGTTTGGTTGTTTGTACTGCAGCTGTAGAAACTGGCTCCATGTAAGACTAGAGAGCTGATAAATGAAACATGGAGCTGCTGTCACAGAATCACCTCCCAGATGACGCTCACACTGATCCCTCGTCATTTCATGAGTGCTCACTTTAATTAAGGTTTGCAGGGAGGAAGGCAGAAATAAGGATATGAGCTGCACCTTGTTGCCTGCCTGCGGATTTGTCTCTGTTCCCTGATCGATTCAGCATACATTTACCGGGACAAACCTTGCCTGAGAGCATGTTAATAAAGCCTTTGTAAAATGTCAACTGAGAAGCACCACCGAAGTAATCTGGCATGTTTATGTTGCATTAACCAGAGCAGCAGCCGACTCTCAGTCTTCAATCCATCACCTTGAAGTAAACATGAGCTTTAATATTGATTGACCTGGAGGTGCCAGATTACACAAAAGAAATGTGGAGTACAAAGGCTGAGCTTTTAATTAGGGACTCCAAGCTTTTACCAAGAAAATGAAGCATCACTTTTACAACCCACTGTTTATTTTCACTAATACTGATATAAAATGAACACTCGTAGAGAGAGCCTTGATTGGACTCTGATGCGGATATTTCCAAAAGTATTTACAAAGGCAGATCTTGTCTGGACTGTATATGCTCTTGCTTTTGACGCCTTTGTATTTTTGTGGATAATTCTTTCCGTCTTACTGATCAATAAAGCAGTGGCGCACAGAAAACTGGTTTAAAATAATATATTAAAACATGGGGGCATGATTGAACTGATAATGATCTTCCTCTGCAGTTGTGTCAATCATCAATGAAGATTTGGCTCCTCTGTTGTTACGTTTACATGTATTTTCATGTGGTTCAAGAGAAAGCAGCACAAACATTTACAAGTGCAAGAGTTTTCACAGATCAAGACCTTTGACAATTTAGGAAAAAAAATCTGAACGGACTTGGTGTGGGTTTGTCATCCTTTCCATGTTTCTGCTGTTTTGGTATTTATAACCAATGTTTGTTTGTGTTACCCTGATGCAAACAGTAAATGCTACCAAGCTTCTAGTTTCTTTATGCAGCACTCTGAATTGTCTCTGTGAATAAATAGGTGCTTTACAACACAAGGGGCTCAAAAAACATCTAGATTTTATTTTCAAGAGTTGAAATAAAGCAGAAAATTCTTTTCAAACTGTGTGAAAATACAACTGCATTAGATCAGGATTTACAGTAATGATATGTCCTGTCAGTAAAAATAGTGCACATCAGTATTGCTTCAAAAGTAACACAAAGACAGGTGAATGAGGTCGGTGTTTCACATTTCATTGGTAACCTTCCCTGGTAGGTAAGGCTACTCGGAAAAGGCGGCTGCACTTGTCAGCTTTGTCTTGTGAGGAGGAGTTTCAGGTGGTATAAAAGAAACAGCCTCTGTGGACCGGGATCAGGACATCGCTCACCTCTGGGTAAGAACACTAACCCATCATACTTGATACTGTGAAGAAGGATAAAGATATAATAACTAAAATGAACTAACCAATTACTTTGTTTTCTTGTAGCTGGAAACAGTTAGATCGGAACTTTGTTGGTAAAAGAGATGGTAAGAGTATATTTTGAATGTCTTTGTACGAAACTTCTGAAAAACCCAACAAACACAGTTTAGCCAAAACATCAGCGTTCGGTGAAGCAGCTTCTGCTAGCCTTTGTAATGGAGTCATTAATAATGAAGCGTGTCTTAACACGTGAAGGGTCAGTCTTACAGATAGTTATGCTTCACAAATGGTTGAAGAATCTGACATGCATGGAACGTCATGCAAAAGTCATTCTGCTTTCCAAAGTCTTTTCCAAAAGCTGTTGAGATTGGTTTGTGTGGACGTTAAGATGGCTCTTCAGTTCACTCAAATGACTTTCTACAGAATTAAGTTTACTGGTAAAGCATTAGTTACGTCCATCATGCTGAGCTTTGCAGTGACGTCAGTTGATTTTTATCTCCTTCAGCTTGATGATGAGAGACCTCAGAAAGCCAGACTAGGAGAAGTGATAAGCACCGTTTCAGTTGGTAGTTGTGCTTCACTTTGCGCAGTATTGCGTTACAGTATGAATGCAGGCCATTGTGTCTGGTGTGTCTCTACTGGGTTACAATTTCACAAGCAAATTAGAGACAATGCTGCTTCAGGTGGTGTGTCTGTCTAACAACAGCGTTAGCCCCAAATATCAACCTGGATTCATTGTGAAAATCCTCAGCTGTTCTGCTGTCTTCAGTCATGCATTTCTTCATGTTACACAGGTCAAAATAATGATTGACAGCACAAAACTAACGATGATTAAAATTCACTTTACATTGATCAATCAATTATTGGTCATGTGTGCTAAAACTATTTTAGGAGCCCATACTGATTTTAGCTGTGTATACAGAGTGTTTCTGCATGGCAGGTAATGGGTCTTAGACCGCCGCGGCTGGATGTTGTTCCATTTTTTCAAGACAAATTCAGTGCTTAACAGTTTTATTTGGTGTAGCTTATGAGTCCCGTCATTCTGGAGTTTAAACACATGAATAGATTCTAAGAATAAAAAGACACGCATTCTTTGAAAATGAATGAAATGTTTTCAGTTTCTGACCAATGACCCCCCCCCCCAGTACTTATAGTTAGATGCTCATGTCAGCAAGCTATCCTCACTGACAGTGAAAATGTGGCCACTCAAAAAGAAGAAGTCGTGAAACTAAATCAATCATTCTTTAATAGTTGAGACCCTGAACCGTGTCAAATGTTTATCTCAACAAAAGAAAGCAGAAGACATTCCACCTCAAAAATAAATACTTGAGTAGTGTAAGCAGTGCTGCATCAGGCACACGTTTACTGACAGATGCTTGCTAAACACAAATGATCACAAACCCCCGTCACCGGCGTCTCCAGTGACCGACTCAATAGTTTTGATTTTCATAAAAAACAAAAAAAAATTAAAACAAGAATGACAGGTTGTAGTGTCTTTGTGTCCCTTATGTACAGTAGATATTGGAAAAAGTTTATGAGGCATTTCCATTCTGCCAGCAGCATCCCCACTGCAACCCATCTTAAAGAGAAACTTTATCTGAGAAGCCTGAGAGGTATCATTTAATGCCTCTTCCACCGGTTAGATCACAGAAACAGACCATTATTTTTCCAACAAATGGCATTTCCATGGAGAAAAGCTGTACTGCCTTCAGTAAGACAAACCTTCTTCTTCTGTTTTTAATACAAACTCATTAAGGGAGGGGTCGCACCTCGTTTAGCTTAAATGAAAGCACTGCCTCAGAGTTTGGGCTGACAACGTTAAAACTCATTTGAGCGTTTCGATGGCTACTGGCAATGTTCAGTGTGACAGCGAGGAACACATTCACAGCCCATTTCAACATTTTGAAATTGTTATCACCGAATGGAACATTACTGCTGCGGGTGTACTGTTTGGCAGCCAGACAAAAGGCTTTAAGCACATTTCAGGCTTAAGATGTTTGCTGGAAGGATGTTTATTGTGAGCAGGTCTTGCTTACAGTAAAGGCTTTTGAAAAGGAAAGTCAAATTACATGTGGCTGGTTGGATAACTGTCATTCATCAAAAAAACAGTTAACCCTTTAGAACCGACGGACACCCTCCGGCGTCCTGCTGTGAGATCAGTGTGATCAAACTGTCTAAAATAAATTCAACTTATTTTAATACTCTATGATTGAGATATTATTGAATGAAAGATGGCAAAATGTGTCTAAAAATGTCAGAAACTCTGCGATTCACCACCGGATTTCCCGCTGCCTATGCAGGAGGTGAGCAGTTTAGCCTGAACACAGAGGAGCCAGAACACCCCCACCTTTGAGCAGAACAGCTCAAATCCAGCTGGATCAAACTATATCCAAAAGACATTTTTCTTTAATTCTTTTCCACCAACATAACAAGGAATATTTATGAAAAAATAAAATAAAATAAAATTGCTGAAAAAAAAAATTACAGGAAAAATGTTAAAAGGACAGCAGCACCTAGACAAGACAAATTCAAATACTGTGGTCTTCCTGAAAGCTGAAGCCACACAGGCGTACACTGCCGTGTGACAACATAAGAAAGGTCACAGCATGGAGGTGTGAGGCCTGTGCCTTAATGAACAAAAACTGATTATATATGTGGCACAAAGACATCTGCAAATTTCACCAGGGATTTTTCCTTGTATTATCATTCAAACACACGTCGATTTGTTTGTTTAAAACCTTTGTTCTTGTTCTTTTTTTTAAATTAACACTTCAATCTTTCATTCTAAGCTGCAAAAACGGTTTGTTGAACATTTTTAGGGTTTCCACAGCATAATTAATCACTTTTTTGCAGATGGAATTTTCCTTTTTTGTATAGTTTTTTTGTCTAGTGTGTGAATACTACATGCAAACATTTAGTGCCACATAGGTGATGTTAAGCAGGTTAAAATTATACCAGGTAAGCAAGCAAGTAGCCTTTCAAACTAAACATGCAGTAATAAATTTAAAAGTAGACAAAAACAGAGTTTTAAGTCCTAGGTTCTAAAGCGTCACTAATGTGTTACGTTTTTTGACATGTGTTTGATATTTAGAGGTGTTTTATATATGTGTAAATGTCTATGTGCATTACAAACACACAATGGGCTGGATAAAAAAAGTCCAGTAAAAACAAAGTTTTGTGTATTGTCTTATTTGTTTGTGTGGCATCTTACCTTCCCTTAGGAGCACAGAGGCAGTGTCAGACCTTATGTCAACTTCGATGCCAAACATGATGCTGAAGTCCTACATAAGGCTATGAAGGGAATAGGTGAGTCTTTCTCATTGAGTGCTCTGTTACATGCTGTGTCAGCCATTTTTTCTGATGTGATTTAAGAGCCGAAAACCTTCATTTTGATATCAGTTCTTAGAATGACCTTTGCTTTGCTGACAGTGTTCCTGATCTTTTTCTTTGCACATGTTGTTTCTTAAGTTTGCAAGGCGTCTTATTTAAAAAATTAAGATTTGTTTCAGTGGTGAAGTGGACAGAAGGAAAAGAACAACCACCAGAGATGACAGGGTATTATAGTCTTTAGAATGCAGAGTGGGAGAGGTTCTTCTGTAGACCTTTGTTTTTGCAGACCAATGTGAGGTGGTGGAGAGTCTGATGACTTCTGAAAGACAAGGGATTTGTTGTCCAGAAAGGGACCAAATATTATTCTGTGATAAAATCATTAAGTTGGGCAAAGGCAGTAGTCTGCATCTTGACAGGGCTTCCAGGACAGAGGTCTTCCCTGAGCGCTGATCCTCCAAAAAAAACCCAGCAGCATTACCCAATGCCATTACTTGAAACGGCCTTATTGCAAACACGTGTGCTCATGAACAGAGACTTGGTTTAACTCCCAGTAATCGATACAGGGTTGGAACCTCCTGTCTTTCTTCAAAACAAAGAAAAAAATGACTCCAGCTGTTCACGTGGAGCCAAAGATCAGGTCTGCAGCCAGTGATGTATCTATTAACTTTTGAATGGCCTCACACCAAAGGCCTGACAAAGAGTAAAGACTGGTACTTGGAAGCAAATTGATGGCACAGCTGAACAGTCTGTGAGGGGTTAAAGAAGAGGATATTGTTTGCCCTGTGACTGCAAAGTTGTGGGTTCAAATTCTGGCTGAGTTCCACCAAAGAGTGGTACCTAATGAAAATAAGCTTTTTTGTGTTTTTAAAGTTTTTTTGCTGCATTTTTCTCAAAATAGAGGACCTATTTAAAATAATGTATAATTAAAACTATTTCTGAGTATTTCTTAAGTCAAATCACATTGGATCAGAAAACTGGATGCTTGAAAAAGCTCAAACTAATGACGAAGTTACTGAAATGGGCGGGCCAAAGTCACTCTGCTGCTCCACCCCCTTGTGCGCATTCATTTTCCTCGTCTGAGTTGGCCTCTGGCACAAAACTTTACGGCTGGATTGATCCACTATTGCTCGTCATTGTTTTTGTGCTGCTAATGCTAGCTTGGGGCTACAGGCTTGATAGTGAGCATGCAAACAGAGCTCCCCGAGATGGGACGAGTTGCTCCGAGCCAACAGTCCCGCCAACAAGCCAGAATTGTATATCTAATGAGCTACTGCTGCTGGGCATAAAACATGTCTTAAAACATGACAAAGGGTTTTTTGATTTCGACTAAAAACTGCAAAGTCATAATTAAAAGACTACTGGGAATGATTTTACAAAATTAAAAATATGGTTGGAGTGGGACTTCACTACCTGATGGCTCAGGTAAGTAGCATGATCCTAAATAAGATAAGACAAGGATCAGGAGGATCAGATCAGGAGGTGCCACAGTAAGCTCCAAATATGGTAATCCCCCAATGCAAGGCAGAGGAGTATTTAAAAGAGCAAATAACCATTCACTGTTGGGATTTCTTTAGGAGGATTCAGTGTTGCAAAAAGGCTTTTTTCTCTTCCAGCTGCTTCATCAATGTTGCCTGTTTTCTTATTGTATTTCGTACAAATATCTTTTACAGGGACAAATGAAGATACCATTCTCATGCTTCTGATATCACGCAGCAATGGTCAGCGACAGCAAATAAAGACGGCATACAAGAAGGCATATGGAAAGGTAAGTCAACAACACAAGGCAAGTAGCCTGAGCCACAACAGCCTAAATTACACCATTAATCAAACAAGTTAATGTCATTAAACGGTAGATAAACAAATAACTGCTGTAATGGATAAGAACAAGTGTCCCATTGGAGCACTTAAAGGCTGGATGATGTGGAACCAAAGTCAAAAGCACTTGATTAGGAGACAGTTTATACCAGGAAAACTTTTTAACTCGAACTTATACAGGGATGTACATCGAACGTGAGCTCTCTGTTCACACTCATTTGTACCAAAGAGCTGTACAGTTGCTCTCTAAGCTGAAGCAGACCCAATGGACTCATTAAAGTCCACTGGACCTTTGTGGGGATCTGTCACACCCAGGTTTGATTCTGCTGCTCCCAGAACTGAACAAGCAGTCTCAGATTTTTATCATTGGAGGCTTTACCGGCTACTCTGCTATGCTACAAACTTTCATTTAATTATTTTCAATCCTTTTCTTGAGGTGTGATTACTTTTCAGGTTTCAAGTTTATTCATTTATATGGCACCTTAAAAGGGGAACTGTACATGAAAAGCTCAGAAACGTTAACAACTTAGAGGTTAAGATAAAATATTATAATTTAAAAATATAATAAAATAAAATATAAATGATGAAATTACTGCGCGCTCCAAGCAGAACCCGAGCAGCAACTTTCTGGACCAATTGAAGACGTGAGAGGGACGACTGGCTTACGGTAAAATGTGAGATTTAGTGATTTTTCACATTTTTCCACATAAGAAAAGGAAACTTTTGTTCAAAAAAATTTTCAGAACGTTTCACACACATGCTGCCTGCTGAAGTCGACAACCAACACTGGAATTTTGTTGACCTTTGACCTTGGCCGCCATCTTGCATTTTAAAAAACACCACCTCTAGTACCAGCTACAAATAAAAACTCTTCCTAGGGACTTTTGGGCATCATTGGGAAGCTAATGTGGAAAAATGTTGCAATTATAAATGGTAGGTTTTGAACGGCAAGCAAGCAAAAGTGCCATTGTCCCGTTATTCACACATTTTCTTAATGGAATATTGTGAAAATGTAATGCATGTAACGCTTGCTAGCTGTAATGAAGAGGCATAGACGTTTGGATCCAACTGCAACCAGTTTAATTTACAAGGGCAAGACATAAGGAGGTCAAAGTCCAGGCTGGGGTCAAGCACAGGAGAGAGGCAGAGACACAAAGATCAGGAAAGATCTTTCTCCACACCCAGGGAGCAGAGTGGGGTGCAGGGCTGATCAACTCTGTCCACTCTCCGGGTGTCGAGGAGAACCTTGCGCTACCTGCTCGCAAAACAGTTCCGAGGCGAAGGCGCTGCAGGGAAAACGCAGCAGCAAGGGAGAGATGAGAATGGAAAAACTTTAGTGTTTTTTAGACTTTTTTATATTAATAATCTCACCAGATATTATCCAGATAAGTTCAAAGTAGCTGATAAGAAAACTCTGATGACCCAGCATTCTGGCAGCATTTAAATGCATCACTCACGCACGAATCTTGAAGACGAGAAAAGAGTCTCACATCAGATTTTGTGCGGTTTTGTGTGTGCATAACAAGCAATTTGTATGTCCTTTTTTTAAGATTTGTACATGTAGTTTCAAGCTGTTGTAATTTCAAGTTGTGCATGTGTACATTGTATTTTTTTAATTTTGTAATTTTTGTACTTATGCACAAAATGTATGAGTTACAAATTAAGAATTACGAACACACAAATCCAAAGTTATGCACAAATGAAGAATTACGCACGCACAAATCGGGGTGATACTATTTTCTCTACGTAGTGATAGGGATGCCAAACCAGTTTGACAAAGACACATTAGACTTGAATAAGAACATGTGCTTTAAACTTAATAATAAACAGTTCAGACAATAGATCTGATCGTCATTTCACTCACTCAGCTGACATTGGAGGATTGATAAGAAAACACAAACATACTAACAAAAAGCATAAACATAATTAAGGTGTCTAACTAACAAATCTATTACTGATACTCAATAAGAAGCACACGCCACGCAGCTCCTGCTTTTTCTCTTCTTCTTCCCCCCAGCCCCACTCGCTACAGATCTGCTCCTCTTTTCTTTTTTCATGGAGGTTCTTGCATGAATTGGATGTTCACAACTTATGTGAAATGTGCATTTGGATGGGTGAGCTTGTTTGAGCTTTTATGTGAACGTATTGGTTCATGAAAGTCACATGTCTTTGCAAACAGGCACATCGTGTGGGGATCACCTGATGCAATAAATCCATATTTTAATCAGGACTTCTATAGTAGTCTAATGTTGTTTTGTCTTGAAGTTGTAGCCTGTTCTGTCTGTTCCTGCACTGATCCCATTTGCAAAGAAAGGTTCCACATACAACTGTACTGTGTGAGTCCAGTGCAGTCCCAGACTGCTTTTAGCGCTCAAATGACTGAAATGTAATCGAGAGAATTCAAGACGAGTTTCAAAACCAAAAGATTTTTCAGAATAAAAGACGTAATCATTTTACTCCCCTGATCAGTTCAAGTGATCGAAGGTGTAGCTGAGCGAATAAGGTTATTTTTCAAAATAAAGGATTTTTCAAAATAAAAGATTTTTGGGATTCAAAACAAAATAATGTATTATTTCTTTCGCGGTCCAAGGGCAATTCACCGGCCCGCGGCTTGGTGGTTGGGGACCACTGGTCTAAAGGTGTTGGAGCAAATATGTGACCAAAAAGTGTCATCTGACCTTAATACCCATGTCTCTTGTCCTAATGCCAGTTCAGTGGCTTTGTGGAAGAGTGTCTGCTCTGAGCCTGGAAGGTTATGAGTTCAAATCCAGGCCAAGTCATACCACAAATTCTAAAAAAGGCACCCGTTGCCTCCTGCTCAAGAGGTTAGATTGTTTAGATGGTTTTTGTGATGATGTGTTTACATGTTTGTGTGATGAAAATCTCCTAAAGACATCAGTTTACAGATGAGACATGCTTTTAATATGTCAAAAAATTAGGCTTTATTTCCGTCATTACCCTTTCAAAATAACAGAAAACAAAATAATGGCGTGTGCAAAAGTTTCAAAACACTGAAATAGCCATGATTTAACAGATTGGTTTATTTATTTATTCAATATCCTAATCATGTGTTTTTTTCCGTTCTGTCTGTATATTTTACTTTCACTGACTAAAGTTACTTTTGAAGGTTTTAGTTGTTTTAATTGGCAAAGTATTAGCTTATCTTGCTGTATAGCGAGGAGTAGACTGTCAAAATAAACATTTACTTTAAGCTTGCTAAAGGCATTTCCCTTTATTGCCTGTAACTGACCATCGTGACAGCTTTTGACGACAGATGAGATACTCACAGCTTTAAACCATGCATACAAAACCACAAATATAAAAACCGAATCATCTTTTAGGAACTTTTTTTTACCATTAAATATTCTGTCACTTTTGAGATTATAAAAAAGTTTTTAAAAATGAGCAAGCAGTTAAATTTGCTGCAACCCCTGTAAAACATTACACATAAAAGAGAAATAAAATTTAAATCCATGTAATGTCCATGAATATTAAAGTCCTTTCTTTCAGTTGTTAGGAGCCTATTTATCATGTATTTTAAAAACTGATTGCCTTTCATAAGAAGAAGCATGAGACATTTGAAGTTTGGATATGATTGACTGTTCAAATAAAAAAAAAAATAACCAAATGTAGAAAGAGAGGCTTCTGCTATGTAGATATAAATCCGATTGTCTTCACAGACCTGATAGTGGAGCTGCATAGTTAATTGCCACACATCAGTTTCAGATCTCAGCGGGTCTATTTTAGTTTGGAGATTTTTCAGTGCAAAGACATTCTTAGAGGGTCACGTGGAGAGTCTTAATAGTTCCTTGTGAGTGAAGGTGAATGCAGAACGAGCCCTGCTTTTTCCCAAACTGACTTCAGCAACCTCCATAACCTCAACAATGACTCAGTGGACACAGACAATGGCTGGATGAAGGGATCTAGAGCTATGTCTGAAATGGAGAAAACAGTGAACACAAGAGTCAGAGTAGAAGGGAAAATAAAAAATGGAACAAAGAATGAGAATGCTGTTTTAATATGTAGTTTAAATGTTGGCTACGTTTTTTCATGTCTGAACTTTTACTTTTGGCTTCTCTCTTGCCATAATGAATAAATAAATGTAGAAACCATCCAATAGCTGGTTTTCTTGCTAAATTTAAAAAGTTGTCATCTTCATTATCAAGACCTACCTTTTTAACCTGGCTTTTAGCTGAAACATAAAAAAAAATGTTTTTATTGACATATGTTTTTTTCCTGTAACCATTTAATTTTTTTTTTAAATTGATCTTTTACCTCTTACCACCATGCCTGTCCACACCTGTGTGCAGGCGTGTGGCGCGGGGGGCAAATGATTTTTGCCTAGGGCGCCATGCGCGAGAGAGAGATATCTCTATCTCTCACGCTCTCTCTGTCTGTCTGATTGTGTATCTGAGCTTTTATTTTTCTATTCCCTTTTCTGTTGTTCTTACTCCAGCGTTTTCCTCCGATGGATCCTCCACGTCAGTGATGAAGTCTCCTCAGTGAACAGAGTCGCTGCAGTGGGATCTCCCAGGCCTGGCTCCTTGCTTTGATCTGGGGGATTCTGTGGTAGCGTCCTCTGTGAGTCTGAGTGGGGTGGTCACTACTGTGGACAGGTCCCCAAAAGAGACCTGTTTTCCCATTTCAATATCAAGGCAGATTTGCATCTTGTGTCTCTGTGTGTGTGTGTGTGTGTCTGTGTGGGGGGTCCTTTGTTTTCCTTTTGATTTCTTTATGATGTAAAACACTTTATCTTTATCAAAAGTGTGTGTAAATGAAATCTGATTTGATCTTAAGAAAACAAGTGTTGTTCAGTCAATAAAAGAGAATAATGTACATGTTTCCTTATTTGGAGTGGAAAACCAAACAGTTTGTCGCAGGGTGGAAAAAACAAGATAATCACCAGCTGATTTTCTTTTCTTTGATTACTTTAGTAGTGGTTCAACACAGGTGGAAATTTAGCTACTATTGGTAATTTTTTGGTTACAGCCATTGTCACTTTGAGAAGATGTACAACATTCAGTGATCTCCAATGAAAATCTATTTTTCTGTTTTTTTCCTGTTTTCTCCAGAGGATGAGCTTGATTTCAAACTCAAGAGTTGTAATTTTATTCTGTAATCTTAAGAAAACACTTTTTTCATGACTTAATAGGTCATTGTGTCAAGAAACCAAAATGAAAGAAAATATTTGCAGAAATGGCCATTGGTCTTTGATCAAATATACTTTAGTAAATCCTAATGCAAACACAATCCCATTGAGAAACTTATTTACTTTCATGTCATTCTGGTATAGTGAATAATGTGCTGTTGGTATTCAATATGGCTCATATATTTTAAGACATAATGATACGTTAATGAATGATTCTGTCTCTGTCAACATTAATCTTTATTTGACTTGCAGGACTTAGTGAGTGCACTGAAATCTGAGATCAGCAGGGTATTTGAGAATCTGATAGTGGCCTTGATGATGCCCCCAATCTCTTATGATGCTGCTCAGCTGCACAAGGCTATCAAGGTAAATAATGAGGACTTTCTCCAGCTCTGTACATATACATTCATATATTTATTTGGGTAGGCTACAGAACACTTACAAATGATACACTTTAAACACACATATCTTTGTTGACTAGAATTACAAAGGAAAATACAATTCTTCTCTTGTGGTAAACTTGATTAAATGTATTCCCTCACCTTTACCTTGCTTTTCACGGACAGGTTTATGAATAAAGTATTTGGTGCATATCTACATTTCCACCTGCTGCTGGCTGCAGATGCTCTCCTTCAGTTTTGCTCACACTCTGTGACAGTGCAGCTGCATAGACGGAGTCACTCAGTCACAGATGTCTGAAACAGCTCCAGTTCTGGAGAGGAGAAAAAAGATGTGCAGTGTACTGGATTGTTTAAAGGTTGATTTATCTGGATGATGTGGGTTTTTTATGCACTGCAGTAAATGCAGCATTAGTGTACAGTATAACATGAGCTAATGTCATTTGGATAAATGTTCCTGATCTCCAGTTCTGACTAGTATTTCCCCACAAATTGACTTGATTGGTTTAGCAGATGTTTTCATGCTACAGACTTCCTATCTTGTGTAACTTGCCATTTAGTTTATAAAAATCAAACTCATAATTATCTGTTGACCAAAGTCTTAGCCTTTTCTGCAGACACTGAACATGTTTTTCTTTGCTGAGGTATAATGCAACATCTATGGGCTCAATCTGATAAAGAGGAGGAATGGCCTTCGCCTCAGCCAGGAAACAGTCAAATGTTCCCAAAAAAACCTAATTCAAGACCAATATTACCACCTCAAAAAAAATATGTAGCCTTGTTTCTGCCTTTTAGAGAGGGTTTTATGTTACAGAAAATGAACAGAACATCAAAAAAAGAAGACACTTTGAACTCAAGAAGAACGAAGAATGAGATGAGTTTGCTAACAGAACTGACACAGAACAGACTATTTTCAGACAGATCATTGTTTTGCTTTTTTGTCTGTTACCGAATAGAACAATGTCACGCAGAGAAGGAGAGGAAAGATGGCTGTTAAAAACTAAAGAGAAAGAACACAAAGGGGTTCAGTAACAGTAGCACTTTAACAGAGGAACACAGAAAGAAAAGAAAGCAGGAACGATGATATTACAAAGACAATGTTGTAGCTGCATTATTTGACATAGGAGTTATTGTGCTAGATTCATGAAATAAATATACATTTTAGTTCCTTTTAAACGTGATATTATGACTTGACTACCACCGAGCATTGGAGAATGAGTGTGTGCAAGTGAGAAGTGAAGAATACTGAACATTATTGACACATCTTCACTAATCTTCACATTCCACAAGGAACAAAGGCAACAGTACCCAAAACCGGAGCTTTGTCATCTTATGCCTGCTTGGTTTCTCCTTTTTGGGAAAACTTATTTACAGACTGCATCTATTGTTGCTTTCTAATTCAACAACTGCATCAGAGCTTGTTTTTTCAGTCATTTTAATCTCCTCTCAGCCTCCTTTATGATACCAACTTCAGGTCATCTAATCCAGTGGCTCTGATAAAAGGTTAAGAGTAATTTCTATCCTTAGAAAAGCCATAGCAGACAAGTGCTCATCAGCATGAAAAGACAGACCTCCCTTTGGATATCGTACACATGTATGGCTTTGGTGTTAGCTATGGATACAGTAGGTTACCACTTTCCAAAGAACTGATTAACTTTGAATTTTAATTCAATTTTATTTATGTAGCCCAATGTCACTATACAGTTGTCTCAATGGACTTCACATCTGTATTTGTACAGAAGAATATAAAATCAGTCAAAAAACATAAACAATAGCTGGTTGCTCAACTAAAGTAAACAGAGTAACAGAACTTTTAATATGCCAGTGGTAAATATTCATAAATTAAAACACATAAAGCAATACATCCTTCCAATCAGGGCAATATCAACTGTGTGGCTTCTGGCTTTACTGACATCGGTCAGCTTCACTCAGAATACATCAAGGCAAACATTTAGTGAGCAGCAGTAACCGCTGTTAACTGCACTCTACCAATCTGCTTGTGCAACAGTACCATCTTCAGCTGTGCATAGAATCTAATGAATACATTTTTGTTGCAAGAAGTTTTAAAAAATTCTGAAAAAAGCAAGCAGTCTCCAGGACGAGTTTGAAAATCATTCCAGAATATGCTGTCATTTGGTTTTGGTTTGCTGGTCTTAAACTGGGAAATTAACAAGGAAATAGAACACAGGGTTCATTAACTCGTCTTGGGGATTTTATGTACAAACATTTACATTTACAAAACCATGAGAAAAAAATAATAATTTAAGTGCAGGGCCTAAAACATGCAGAAGTACTGCCATCCTTTTTGAAGTCTTGCTATTGAACCATTAATAATGACTATGGCTTGGTTAATGAGAAAATGGTGCAGCAACAGTTCCAACAGCATGAAACCAATGTTAGACTAAGAAAGGCAAAGAGAGACCAACCAGAGGATAAGCTGGTCCATGTGTGGACATTTGAAGAAATTCATGTGCTGGTTGCACTAGAAATGTGCAGAAATATCTTGGAGGAGAAATCCTGTGAAAAACAAACCATATTATTTAACATGTGACAACACATTTCCTTCAGCTTCATAGCACTGATGACTTAAAGTAGAAAATAGTAAACAAGGATCTGTAAACTAACCCTTGCTGAAATGGTGTAATATTTTTGTAAACACCAAAGTAGTTCCTGAACTAAAAAAGGTAGCTTGAATTTACATGGGCACTGTCAGCATATTCTGTGATTTTCCATTAATTGACCCAATTTAGTATTTTTTATCGAATTTGTTCAGAATGTTTTTATTTTTTTCAGCCCTCATCCCCCCTTTAGATTTCAGCCACACACTGAGACTCTTTTGCATTGAAATACAATAACTAATAATGAAAAGACAATAACTAAAGCTCTATTTATATGATTGAAAGAGGGGTATCTTTTCACCATTGCCTTGTTTCTTTCCTTCTTTTTGTCTTGTGGTAATTTCAGCCAGGCCTGCATTTGTTGTGTTATTCTAACAGCTCAAACATTTTAAATTTGACATTTCTGCAACTGCCACGCTCACCCAACGGTTTGATGAAAGCCATTTGTCATGTGGGAGTGTTTTAATAAGTTATTTTAAAAACATGTTGAAGATCAGACTCAGTCTCATTTTTTGGTGGCCTTCCAAAAGTTTCCCATTTTACCTTCTTAAGTCGCTGGCATTGATATTTTTTTATCATGTAGTTTATCTTCTGTGTACAGATGAAGTGTTTATTGTCTTTTTCAGGTCTATATGAGATGAAGCCCACAACAAGTAAAAGGAAGGACTGTAAAAATCAATACAGTTTTTATTGAGCTTATCCATTTACTTATTTCTCAGGGGGCCGGAACTGATGATCAAGTGCTCATCGAGATCCTGGCTTCAAGGTCTGGTGAACAGATCAAAGAAATCATCAAAGTTTACAAGAAAGGTGATGTTATGAAATGAAAAGAAGACATGCCAACATGGGTCAATGTTGTCATTGGGATTGCTGTTGTAAAATGTCAAAAGGGAAAAAAACCTTAAAGCTGAGTATGTTCTTTGTAGACCTGTTTTAGATGAATATCAGTCTCAATTCAATTCAATAAAATTTTATTTATATAGCCCAATATCACAGCCATAGCCGTCTCATTGGACTGATTATCAATATATTGCAAGAAGCAAAAAAGATTATTAACATGTAAAAGTAAAGGTGATGCACTAGAAATATTAAAGAAAAGTGAGCTTCATTAATTCTATAACTACATGGTTGAATAACAAGTATATGTCTAATAAACAAACACGTCTAGATAAACAGCTACAAGTTAAGATAACAGCTAAATATTGAAATAAACAAACACATGTCTAGATAAACAGCTACAAGTAAAGGTAACAGCTAAGCATTATATAAACAAAGACATGTTTGAATAGTCTATCAGATGGGCTTCATCCAGTACAAGATGTGGTAACAGCTGGGGTTGCTGGAAGAGCCAAGGCGAGGTCACAGCCAAGGACAGGAGCACAGGTGAGGCAAGGTCACCGCAGACCCGGGTTAGGGTAGGGTTTATTGTGAGATGGGTAGAAGGTTAGTAGAAAAGGAAAGAGAGTGATGAAGGAGAGGGGGTTGTGGACTTGAGTATGTTGTGTAATGCAGATGGGACTCGGGGGTCCCTTGGAGTTTGAGTGAGTGCAGTGGGATCCAGTGATCCCTTGAAATAAAGGTGTAATGTAATGTTGTGCAGTTGGGATTTGGTGGTCACTTGAAATTAAAGTGAGTGCCATAGGACATAAAGTCCCTTAACGTGTATGTAGAGTGAGGGAAGGGTGGAAAATAAGAGGAAGTCTTGAGGTGGAGGGAGATGGGAAGGGTTAGGGTAGGGGAGAGAGAGAGCGGCAAACCCCATCACAGTAGGTGAGGCAGAGGAGCAGTAAGTTAAATAATCTCTGATTGCTAGCTAGCCTGGCAATAAGCCTGTCCAAAGAGGAATGTTTTATGTCTAACTTTGAATGCAGAAACTGTGTCTCCTGCAAAAGATAAAAAAAGTTTCTGCAGTACATCACTCATGTTCAAATGTTAGATCAGACTGTCCTCTCCTCAATCGTTTATTTCTGCTCCTTCAGGAAAATACTAAAGTGTTCATGAAGCCACACAACAGTATAAAGCTCCTGGAATGCATTTTTGTTTTTGCATCTTAACTTGCCTTACCATATGGGTGCAAAGCCATTAGAGTTTCCCTTGGTCCACGGCAGACACCATGCCAGGTTAGCCAGGCTTTCATTTGTTAGATATATTTTATCTTTGAGAAAAATAAGCTTAGCTTTTTTGCAGCATATGATAGCATTCCCTTTTTGACGACCAAACCTCATGGGAGGATAACCCTCATTGCCATAACAGCTGTTTGGAGTTGCAGGTAAAGAGAACCTCCTGACCTGTCCTCTTCTTTCCTCCAGAGTTTGGTGGAAAACTGGAGAAAGACATTTGCAGTGACACAGAAGGACACTACAGAAAACTGTTGGTGATCCTGCTGCAGGTAAAGAAGGTTCCTGTCATAATAGTGAAGGTTTCTTGTTATGCCAATAGAAAGTCATCAAACGTTAGATTTTAACCTTCACAGACTGAGAATGCTATTGCTGTACATCATAGTTACTTCTTTAAAGATGTGTTTTGCTTTGGAAACTTTAGATCATTTGATCAGATGACTCAGGGTTAGCTGGGTTTTAACAGTGTCTGAGCTCATCCACAATGACCACAATTTCTTCTGTTTGTAACACTGTCTTTCTGTTTTATGTCTTCTGATCCTGGTACCTTAATGTGTCTGCAAAGGGGGGCAGAGAGGAAAGAATAGATGAAGATAACATTGAGAAAGATGCCGAGGTGAGAAATAAAAAAATTCTTAACCTACAATCATTTTGATTTTTGTTATCAGCAAACAAAGACCAAAGTCAAGAATTAAATGACTTTAGACAAAATAAACTCTAATGAAAGCTTACTCTTCAGCCGTACCTGGAATTGAGTTGACTTAAGATTTTCTGTTGGCTTTACTTACGTTACCTCTTCCATTCATTAAAGACGTTTTATCTACCAGAGGTGGGACCAAGTCATTGTTTTACAAGTTACAAGTCTCAAGTTTCTTTCATCAGGCGATGACCTACCCGACAACTTAAATGCACTTTATTGTACACATTCCTTGACCCCACCACAATATCCCTGCAACACACACACAAAATAATAATGACAAATCTCCAGCATCTTGTTGCTTTGTGTCCCCCCTCCCCCCCCCCACTTCTTTAATTATATTCCAACTGCATTAACCTTCACCCCTTTTTTCCCTCCCCTTTCTTTTGTATTCTTATTCCCCATTTCTGACATCTCACTGTCTTCGTCTCTCTTTTTTCTTTTTCAGTCCAACAAACAAAATGTAAACCAGTATAATCAATATAAATCAAGTTTTGTCTCAAACACTAAAAGGGTTTATATAAATATATACCTTGAGTGTCAGAAGATTCATAACCCCCTATTGTAAAATCTGTCCAACACCTGAGGCCCTCAGCTCTGATCTGTTTGCTTTGTCCTCAAGTGCAAGTGAAGACCAACAAGTCTCAAGTCGAGTCCAAAGTCCAGCCAGCACAGGATGATTAGATAACTACTAAAAATATTCTGTAGATGTCTACAAGACATTTCTGACAACTCTAATTTGTTACTCTATCAGATGTCTAGCAAAAATGTTACGAAAGATCTCTCCATATAGAGGTTATTGTTATTGAACTGTGGGATGAAGCAGAAGAAAATCCTCACATGTAGAGGGAGAAGATGCAAACTTCATCCAGAGAGGTCCCTGCTGGTATTTGAACCAGGGTTCTTGCTGCTGTAAGGTGTAAGAGCTCAC
Organism: Adrianichthys oophorus; assembly: GCA_036245035.1. Lineage (NCBI taxonomy): Eukaryota > Metazoa > Chordata > Actinopteri > Beloniformes > Adrianichthyidae > Adrianichthys > Adrianichthys oophorus. The sequence goes on along the minus strand of BSAI01000038.1, from coordinate 4,647,710 downwards.
CACTACCCCACCGTGCAGCATTCTTGTTAATAGACAACTAGTAAGTTGTAGCAGTAGAGAATGCAATGCAGAACAATACTTTGCATAGAGCAGAGTCCCGGGGGAGAAAAAAAGTGTGGCAGCTGATGAGGATGATATGTAGTAGCTGTGTGAGTGAGAGAACAGAGGTCTCAAAATTCAGGAGAGGGTTCCCTCTGGTTGTTGGAGGTGGAGCTGGATGGTGGAATCCTGACAGAGCCCCTCCCTGCAAGCTGCTATGGAAGCAAGAAGGCAATCAATGCTGGGGACGGCCACAAGACCGGGTTGCCGGTCTGTCCGGGTTGTCTCCATGGAAGTCAGAGAGGGGTCAGGGATATCATCTGAGGCTACCCAGGAATGTTCTTCTGGGCTGTTCCCCTCCCAGTCCACCAGCTATTAATGCTGACCCGGAATCCAGGATCTCTTTAACGAGGCAGGACTAATAGCCATCCACCATCAGAGAGGGTCATTGGTGTTAGAAGAAACACGTAGTGATGCCCCGTCGGCAGGTCCAACAGCAGGCTTCAACAGGGAGACATGGAAGGTGGGCGAGATCCGGTATTCGGGGGGCAAGTCTAGGCGGAAGCAGACAGGTGTAATTTGTTTCAGGATCTTGAAGGGTCCCACAAATCTGGGGCTGAGCTTCTGGCATGCCAGTCTCAGATGGAAGTCTCGAGTGGACAGCCTAACCCACTGGCCAGGTAGGAGTGCGGGACCTTTATAATGATGCCACCCGTCGTGAAGGTCTTCCTGGTCTTGACAATGATGGACTACGTGCTGTAGCTGAACAAGTGCTGCCTCCCACGTCTCCTCACAGTGCCAAACCAGCCGAACCAGTCGACGACCAGTCGTCCACTGTTGACAGCTCTGTAGGTTCTCCAGACTAGGGAAAGAAGGGTGGCTGAACTCCCAGCAAAAACTGGAACGGTGAGAGCACCTTAGATGCCTTTTTAAGAGAGTTCTGGCCGTACTTAGCCCAGACCAGGAACCGACTCCAGTCCTCCTGATGGTGGCTGCAATACATCCTCAGGAACCGAGTGATCTCTTGGTTCAGATGTTCTACCTGGCTGTTGGACTGACGGTGGTAGTCGGAAGTAAGGCTGATGTTGAAGCCCAGCCTCTTGCACAACTCCTGCCATACACGTGACATGAATTAGGGACCACGGTCTTAGACAATATCCTCCAGGAGACCGTAGTGCCGAAAAACGTGGGTGAGGAGTTGTTCGGCGGTCTCCATGGGGAGGAAGAAGACGACAGACTTTGGAAAATTGGTCTATCACTGACGATGGTGGTGGAGGATGGTGGTGTTACTTGTGACCAAGGCAGATCTGTGCTAAAGTTTACCTCTATGTGGGACCACGGGCGTTGAGGTATGGGTAATGGTTGGAGGGAACCGGCTGGGAGTTGACAGGGGTCTTGGCCATTTGACATGAGGTGCATGCCGTGACAAACTAAGCCACATCCGCCTGCATAGTGTGGGCCATAGTGGGCTACCAAAAAGAGTTCTGCATGAGAGCTTGAGTAACAGCCATACCTGAATGTCCTGCTGCCAGGGTGTCATGCACCAAGTGAAGAACCGGATGCAGATGAGGAGGAGGAACATAGATTCGATTGACAGGGCAGGATGGAGGAGGTGGATCGTGGGAATTATATTCTGCCAGTTCAGTCATTATGTCCCACTATACAGAAGCCAGGATCAGTGAGGCGGACACTATGGTCTCTACAGCATTCAGTCCTTCCTCTGTAGATTCATGCAGGCGGAAAAGTGCATCAATCTTTCCGTTCTTGGAGCCTGGTCGGAAGACGATCTGGAAATGAAAACGAGAGAAAAAGAGAGATCTTCAGGCTTCAGATCTTTAACCTTTTGGCTGAATTGATGTGCTCCAGGTTTTTGTGGTCCGTCAACACCAAGAAAGGTTGCAAAGCGTCCTTCATAGCAAATATCTCCCGATCACTCATGTCGTAGTTCTTCTATGCGTTGCTGAACTTTCTGGAATAGTAAGAACACAGGTACATTTTGGGAGAGTACGACTCCAACCCCTGTAGAAGACTGGATAAAATCTTTTTGTAGTTCCTCCTGGATGTGAGCCTGCATACCTTCAGTCTCTGGTTGCAAGAACCGGAACACTCTTCCTCTCGCTGGGGTGACCTCATAAATGTATTTGGCAAGGAGAGATGTGGACCAGATGCTGAGCTGCTTACGGCAGAAGCATTGCCCGATTCTGCTGGCGAGGAAGGTATAGGTCGAACCAGCTGCATCACCCGGTTGGTTCACTTTGCCCATGATGATGTCAGTGGCGGCCGTCAGAAGGTAAAGCTGTCTTCCATGTTCCAGAAGCATGGCTGCGAAACCTGCAAGATTATATGGAGTTGGAACGGCCATTGCTGGATCTAGATCTGGCGAAAAATTCTGTAACTATGACGCTGAGGCGTTTGTATCAATATGAAAGGGAATTTTGATGAAGACCAAAACAAACAAGGGCAAGGTAGGACAAAGTCAAAAGGCTGGCAGGAGTCAGACGTGGAGTAAGGCAGGAAGTCAAGGAAACAGGCAATTGTCAAAAACAGGAAAGTGCTCAGTAGAGAATGCAATGCGAACAATACTTTGCATAGAGCAGAGTCCCAGGGAAGAATATAAGTGATGCAGCTGATGAGGATGAGATGTAGCAGCTGTGTGAGTGAGAGAGTGGAGGACTCAATACTCAGGCAAGGGCTCCCTCTGGTGGTCGGAGGTGGAGCTGGATAGTGACTGTAGATGATTAGTTATCTAATTTACAGTGTTGGAGATAAGGGATTACAAAGTAACGAATTACTGTAATTCAATTACTTTTGTCAGTAATGTAGTAACGTAACAAATTACAGTTCGAATTTTGGTAATTAATTACAGTTACTGGACTGTAGAAACCCTCGTTACTTCGTTATTTAGGTTTTGTAGGCTCTGACATTGTCTCTTGGTTAGTTGAAATGAAAACGCAGATCAATTTAGACATGCCGTCATTGCTGCAGTTAAGGTGCTTTCCAAAATGGCCGGTGATTGTCAGAGGGGCCGTTTGGCGCGTACTGGCAGCCACGTCTCTGTCAGTCTGTCCCAGGGCAGCTGTGGGCTACATCAGTAGCTTACTATCAGCAAATAAGAATGAGGTGTGAATTAATTCAATTCAATTTTATTTAGAAACCCCAATATCACAGCTATTGGGGTCTCATTAGGCTTATGTGGTACAATGGAAAAGGACCAACGAAAGGTCGATTGCACACAAAGAGCAAGAGGCGCGTGTCCACAATTTTAAAATTAATTTTATTACAAAAGTTACTAAAAACAGCACAAACAAAAA